>APFE031202455.1:63486-98577 GCA_000404065.3 Pinus taeda
TACATACATAAATAAATAAATAAAATACATCTAAAAGTAAAAACATTATACAACTAAATCATCACATCATTTCAAAGCAATCATTATAGAAAAGGACCTCCTCAATCTCCATAAGAACCTCCATTTAATATAATATTTCAAAATTTTTGACAACCCAACATGATCTTCATAATGAAAACCATTACATAGGACAATGCTTTGAGTGGGACCATCTATTTGAGGAAAAGTTTGGCCTTCCATAAACGTGTTGAAGCTTGTAATAAAAATTTAAATACTTCTTTGATCCGCATTGTCACTGTCATAGGGTTCATATTAATATTTTGTAATTAATTAACAAACAATAATAATAGTAATTAAAAAAACCCAAAGAAACAGTAAACTGGTTCTTATCTATATCACATGCTTACTGCACTTTAGATCTTTTTCTTTGTTAGCCAGATGGTTAACAACAATGTTGCCAACTTTAAAAAGATGAATGAACCAATGTCTTTTAATGTAATGAGTTCAAATTATTTCGAAGTGGTGACATCAGCAAAGATATAGAATTTGAAATGTAAATTTTCGGTTTTTCTATGGAATATAGTTTAAAAAATTGTATAAGTTTTAATATTTTAATTAAATATTATAAGATCTTAAAACCCTTAAATTTAAATGGACTTTTTCGTTTAGAATTCCTCCCTTACACTTCAGTTGTGTTTTTTTTTTAAATAACACAAAAGTCAACCTCTAATATCAAACATTATATACTCAAATTATGAATTCACAATTATCCATTTCCAATTCATTTTTCAATATTTCTGTTATCCGCGCCGGTCTTCAAAATTGGCGTTGTCTATCGGATTATAATTTTATTTTGGAAAGTGATTTTTATTGAAATTTGGTATTTTTTTTCAAAAAAAATTAATTATACAAGTGTTTAAATCATTTTTTAATGGTGGAAATGGATTCAACACCATCAAAAATTTATTGGGCATCCAAAATCCTGACACTTAACAGTTATAACCCAAATTTCCCTAAATTTCTACCCCATTTTAATCAAAATTTTACCAAAATTTCTACTATTTTCAAAATAAAATTGTAACCTTATTAGAATACTCTTATAGCAGCCAACAAGTTTATAGATATGGGTTGGGAAAAGCTTTTCGAATCACACATTCTAGAGGTTGAATCGTTGCTATTAGCTAGTGATTTTAACTTGACTCTTAGTTCTGATGAATGTTGCTATTAGCTGGTGATTTTAACTTGACTCTTAGTTCTGATGAATGTTGGGGGAACTGTAGGAAAATTGACTCTCTAGCTGAGAGAATAAAGAAGGAATTACTTTACAGGGACTTGGCGGACATTGCTCTTGACAGAATGATGCCGACCTGGGACAACTGCAGGACCGGGCAGGCATACATAGCCAAGAGAATTGACAGAGTCATTATACATGCTAGCATCATAGGAATTCTGGGTATGCCTGTATTATCAATAGGGAATGATCATACATCCGATCATAGGCCTATCTTTCTTTCCTGGCACAGGAACATAAACAGAGCCGAATACCCTTTTAAATTCAATAGAATACACTTGGAGGACCTGTCCTTTAATGAAGTCATATCAGGGAATTGGAAGCACATACAGGAGTCTGAAATGGATCCCTCCATGCCATTCCGCGAAAAGTTAAAGAGATTGAAAGCAGTCTCGAAAGAGTGGCAAAAAATAAAAAAAAGATGGATAAGGAGGAATTAATCTGCATCTGCAAGGATCTGGACTCCCTTTGTGTGTTGTGTGACCCCAATTACCTTTCCTTTGATAAGAAGAACATGATTAGAAAGCTAGAAAAAAGGAAAAATATGATCCTTCTAAAAGAGGAGGAATCATGGCGTCTCAAGAGCAGAGCCATCTGGATAAAAGCAGGAGACAGAAATACTAAGTTCTTCCACAAATTCGCAAGCGCAAGAAGGGAAAAAAATTCTATCTGGAGCATAAGAGATGATCAGGGGAACATACTCACATCTCAGGATCAGATCATGACAGAGGCAATGCAGTATTTTCAAAATCAATACAGAAGAAGGGAGGTTATCTTCCAAGACGCTCTTTGGGGTGTTGAGCTAGTGCCTGAAATGTTTAATGATGCTACAAATGAAGACTTCATAAAGCCTATCTCTGAAGATGAACTTCTAAAGGCCATGAAATCCTTCAAAAAGGATAAAAGCCCGGGGCTTGATGGTTGGCCAATAGAATTTTTCCTACATTTCTTTGACCTCTTCAAATCGGATCTGCTGCGCATGGTTGATGCTTCCCGGATGGCTAGAAACATTCACTCAGCAACCACCTCAACCTTCATCACGCTTATTCCAAAGAAGCATAGGTCTAAATCCTTTCAGGATTTTCGGCCAATCTCTTTATGTAACATCATGTTCAAAATTATATCAAAAATTGTTGCGGAGAGAATGAAGCCTCTACTAAACTCCTATATCACCAAAGACCAACATGCCTTTTTGAAGGGCAGATTCATCTTGGACGCGATCGCCATGACCCAAGAAAGTCTTTTTAAAATGATATCAAAGAACTTGGATGCGGCAATCCTCAAGATAGACCTGCAAAAAGCTTATGATTGTGTCGATTGGGGCTTTCTGAGAATCCTGTTGGCAAAGATTGGACTAAACTCCCAAGGTGTTAATTGGGTCATGTCTTGTGTGGAGAACGTAAAATATTCGGTGATCGTGAATGGAATCCCCTCGGTCTTTTTTCAAGCTGAGAGGGGACTACGACAGGGATGTCCCCTTTCCCCGTTGCTTTTCATACTCATGATGAACTCACTTAGTCTCCAGATTAACAAAGCCGTCGCGGATAAGAGATGTCTTCCGGTTAAGATCTGTAAGAACATCTCCATCTCCCATAATCTTTTTGTTGATGATGTTCTCATCCTTGCTATGCTTTGCAGGGCCTCCTGGGCTTGCATAAAAGACATTCTCTCTAGATTCCAGAAGGCTACAGGTCTGTTTATAAATAAGGAAAAATCCTTCTTGTTCCACAATGATGTAAAGATGGATATTGTTCATTGGATTTCAGACCAGATGGATATAGCTCCATATTCAATACATCACGGGTTCAAATACCTGGGCTTATCTTTAAAGGCAAAAGGATATACTATTAGGGATTGGCAATGGCTTCTGGATAGGTTTTACAAGAAGATTGCACGATGGGAATATAAATTCCTCTCACTTGCTGGTAGACTTATATTAGCTCAGTCTGTCCTTTGTCAACTATTAGTCTTCTGGGCTCACATTTTCTACCTTTCCGACAGTATGATTAAGCAGATGAACAGGTTGATTGCTAACTTTCTTTGGGGAGGTCATGCATATCAGTGTAAAATTCATCTCGTCAAGATGGCCTCCATCTCTGTTCCTAAAAGTATGGGTGCATGGGGCTTGAAAAACATTCGCACCTTTGGTAATGCTCTTCTCTGTAAGTCTCTCTACAGAGGAATATATGGGGATGGGCCATGGAGTAGACTCGTAAAGACTAAATATCTAAAGGAAAAGACCGTAGACTTTTGGTACAGGAAGCGGATCCTTGGTACCAGAAGCGGCTCGATGATTTGGCAAAGCCTGCGAAAAGTCCACCCTTTTTTCATGGAAAAATTTTGCTGGACCTTATATTCTGGATCTAACATTTTTATTTCTTTTGACTCTATTTTATCAGGCCGGGGATTCAATTTTCCTCATCCTCTGTTATGTAATCTTCATAGGCTGGGAGTCTTTACGTGGGATAAGTTGATTAAGGGATGGTCTGGTGCCTCTCCGATTTGGAAGGATGGAGAGGAGCTTCATTTATCCCGTCAGATGCTTCCTCTCTGGCTGAGGGTAAAGGCGAGACTTGTTTGTTTGGGGATCTCCCGAACGGGCACATATGATAGTCTAGTATGGTCTATCCATAAACCTGTGAGCGTAAAGAACATTTATGCTGACATGGTTTCTGTCGTTGCTGAAAATCCTCTTCCGCTATGTCCTCCATGTTTTTGGAAAGCCATATGCCCGATGAAGATGATCATTTTCTCCTGGTTGCTATTTTGGAACAAAAATCTTACATGGGAGACACTACAAAGGAGGAATTGGCAGGGTCCAAGTAGATGCTCCATGTGCCTCAATGCCTCGGAATCAAACTTGCACATGTTCTTTCAGTGCCCTACGTCCCTCATAATCTAGTATGATTTGTCTACTTTTTTTGTTTTCCCTCACATCATTTTTTCTTCTGTTCAGGAAGGTTTTCTTTGGTGGAGTAGACAATCCCCCCCTTGGAGATCAATGTTCATTATCACTTGCTGGTATCTATGGAACTGGAGGAATGCGCACATTTTCCATGACTCCAAGGAACCTCTCTAGGCTATTCTTCAGCGTATTTTGGCTTGCTATGATTCCTATCATTAATATTTTACTACAACAACATGTGATCCCATCTGATGCCGCGAGTTGTGATTCTGCATGAGGTTTCTGCTTTTCAGTATTGTATCCAACTATTTGTTTTGGATCCTCCTCATATAGGCAGGGCGTAGCTACCCCCTCCTTATATGTTTTCGAATGAAATCTCCTTTTTTCTACAACCTTGTAAAGTTTTGACACATCTCCATCAAGCTCCTTGATCAACTGATCTTGGAGATGCATTATATATTGTCTCTGTCCTCTTTCATGTGCATTTCTGAACTGGTCTGACATTATGTTTTCTGCTAAGGATGAAAGACATTATCTGCTTGTATGGGAATCTGTCTGCATTATTATGAAGAGGTCTAGGCATATCCATGCCAAATCAGTCATCTTGAATTATGTATTGAAGATCTTTATATACTCTTAATATAAAGCTATGTTGTTTTTTCCTCTGAAAAAAATAAAAATCTATTTTCAATGAAAATGAAAAAATCAAATCCTTTGGTTGATTCCATATTTTTAAATAATTTTGAAAATTATTTATTGATTATTATTAATATTTGAATTATGGAGAAGCATGTTTAAAGCACTTTCGTAATGTTTTAGTTCAAACTTGTCGTGGGTAATAACCATTGTCAATATCTGAAATTTATAAGTATAATCATTAAAATTAATCTTATATGTTATAAATTAATTTCATATTATACAAATATAAGTTTAGTTTAATTATTAAAAAATGATATAGTTTAAATATGTTATATTTTGTAATTTTTGGTTTTTTTTGCTAATTTTTGTTGTTGTTGTTTAAAATGAGTTTTTGATTGCATATATGAATTCCTTACCTTGAAAGTCTTTTGGGGCATTGGGATTGTGAAAACCTTACAACTCAAATTTGTGATTCTAAGAAATTTGTACTTGATTCTAATCAAATTTGATCAAAAAATATGTGGAAAAGCCCTCCAAAATGTAAAACAAAAATATTAGAAATTATTTAATATTTTGTTAGATATTAGATTTTTGTGATCCATATTGCTAAAGAGATTGTCTTTAGGATTAATCACATCATTGATTGAGTTTTATTCGATGTTTCAAACCAACTAATGTGTTTCATCATCACAGTAAAGGTGAAAAAACCAATGTTCCCAATTATTTAAATAGCAAAGATGCATCCTCGCCCGAAATTAACCGTTATGAGAAGGTTGTTATGAATTAGGAATTAGTTGATGGGATAATGTATTAATTTATTTACTAATTTATTATTTATTTTCATTTTAATGGAATAACTTAATATTTATTTATTTTCATTATCAATGTTATAATGTAATAAAAATAATTAACATAGAATAAGAATGTTAGAAAATAGTTTAGAGTTATATGATTAATATAATTATTGTTAATAAATTTAATTAATCTTTAGTGGAACAAGAAAACTAAAGCTAAAAAAATAAACGGGAATGACAAGAATAGAGGAAAAAATAATAAGACAGAATGAAAAATATAATTAAAAAAATAAAACAAAAATAATAAATAAAAATAAAATGAAAATTGCAAAAAAATAAACAAAAACAATGAAGAGGAGAGGACAAGAATTTTGTTGATAAGTTTTGTCGATTTGAACGAACTCATCTACAGGTTTGAAAGAAGAAACCAAATCTTATGTTTCTAAAGCACTGCATGTATGCATCTGTTGTACCAATTTTCGCTCGTATTAAGCATCGTCTAAACCATTCTAAAAATAAGCATGTTTTTCTTAAAACAACGAGAATAGAATTTCACATTTTGGCGACATCTACTCTTCAATATGCGTAGGTAATGGGAGAGGGATATCACAACTTATCGTTTTTGTTTATTGCATCTCGTTTGGATTATACATGTTTTGGTAGGTTTTCCATAATGGCTCTGATGCGCTCAACCATGGGAGAGAAGGATGTATGATTTCAGCTAATTAATGGCTCCATACAACACAAAAGGAATGTTTTCCTTAACAAGTGTGCCACATTGGACACTTATCTCATATATATCCTCCAATGACAGAGTAACGATCTCTCGACCTCCTGTTATTTCTCCTCCTCTGCTTGTTATAAATGGGTCAGATTATGCATAGGTTGGCAAGGGTACGTAGTACTCTTTAGTGATGTTGTAAGCTTGTATGCTCTTTGGTTTTTAGTTTATAATGTCATGTTTAGCACTATGTGTTGGGCACGTTGACACACATCTCTTGATATATTGACATATACCCATCCAAAGGAGGGACTTTGGGTTATAAGGTCCTTATGTTTCAAAGGGTTTCGAAGTCAATGTTCTTCATCCTTTTCTTACATAGCGCAGCCTTAGGGTTTGTCTTCAAATTGTGGTTATGCTTCCTTCATTAGCACTCCAGGGCCTGGACTTTCCGAGTACTTCTTTTAACTACCCAGTTTGGTATGTGGTGTCAGGTACTTGGGAAATTTTTCGAGTTGGTTTTAATAGTTTTCTCTTCCATGGCTATCTGATGTTACAATGGAGACTTTTATGGCTTATTGTGCTTAATTTTGTGTCGTATTGCTTCATGTTCATGTCTGGTCGTGAGGACTAGTCTATATTTGATAATCCTCTACCTTGGTATCATGTGGGTTTTCCACTTCTGTCAAATTCTCACAACCCATTTCCTCTCCTTTAATCTTGTCACAAATAATGGTCTATAGGTAAGGATGCTTGATTATTGTATTTTGTACTCACTCTTCTTGTTTTAAAATGTCACTACGGGATTAAATCATATTGGTTTCATAAGGTCCCAAAATTGTATACTCTAAAGTCCATTGTTATTTCACGTATTATCTTTTTGTCACAAGAAATTGTTGCCCATCAAGGGTCACTACATTTCAGTGTCTTCTTAGCTTTCTATTTGGTAGCAGTCTTAACCCTGTCTTGGTTTGTGTATCACGAGGGTTTCAATTGGTTTGGGTATTTTCCAGTACTGTGCTTTGTGGGTTTTGGGGATGACATGGTCCTCTGTGGAAGCTCTCCAAATTTTCACTCTATGAGTCTGGTTTTAAGTATTCAAGCTTGTATTGGAGTCAGTCTACCTCATGTTAGTCATGCACTTCTCTGTGTGACTATGCCACCTCGACAAAGAATGGAAAGACACAAGGAAGGTACCAGTATCAACTTCATTTCTCAGCCAAGATGACTATTCAAATGGAACTTAGTGGAAATATTGTTTGACTTAGTCCCTCCAAGAATCAGAAATGAGATTTGAAACCTTAAATCTCGTGAATTTGGAAATAAAGCCTACTTCTCAGATTCTTAGGTGGGTAACTAGGATTTGAAATGGATTCCCGATCCTAGAAAAAATAGGAAAAGAAGGTTACGTTTCTTACATTATGTTGTAGGTCACCAACAATTAGACACCTTATTTTGTCTCACCCTACAGGAAAAAAAAATGGACAATTACAAAGTGCTTGCACGTTAGGAGGACATAAAACTCCACCTAAAGAGTATTTTTTATTGTCCGGATGAAATATTGATACACCTGCAAAGGGTGGAAAAGTGTTTTGTATCAGATTCTGATTCTGACTCAAAGAACCTGACTGATAATCCTATAGTGATCGATGTTCAAACGATCAACATAGCTTCACCTCCCAACATTGCTCTACCAGGTAATGAAGGTCCCCTTTCTCACGTGGTCATCTGAGACTAAAGGTATTATATTGGCATCAAATTTCATTTTTTTTTTATCTCTTTTCAGCATTAATTGTGCGCTGGTGGCTTGATGGATAACAACGCATCAACCTGACAAACTCATGGTTGCTATCATTGTGCTCTTGCCTTTATGCATTGGATGGAATTTCTTTTGTAATTTTTTGTTTTCACACTCAGAAGTTCTTTATCTCTAGTTTGAAAACATTTTTGTAACTATCTGAGCAATACCTTGTAAGACAGTGATAAAGGATGCCTAACCTCTTTGGTTTATTGAGCTTTCAAGCTACTTGCATATATATCTAGGTAGAGAGTTTTTGCACTACCAGATTAGTCTTCTTCATAACCATGTATTCACTCTAAAATATTTTGATTAACATAAATTTTCTAATGGCATACAAAAAAACACTTATAATTTACATCATAAAAAGTGCACAAGTAACAAGATTACCTAACATAATATTTATGTGTAACTATAGTGTCAACCACCACTACCTTAAAGTGCTTTATGGAAACTAGACCTTATCAAATAGTGAAGAACTCCTCATCTTAAACAATTGAATCCAATCCTTTAATAATTTCCAAGTTTTATGATTATTATGATTAAATTATTATACTAAAATTAAGATAAATAATTATAAAAAAATAAATAATTTTTATTATTATTTATGCTTAAAAATAAATTGTTTACCATCATCCAAATAAAATAAATTATATAAATTAAAAACAAAAATTAATTAATATCTATTTTTTTAATATTACATAATTAAATAATTATTTTATTATTTTTTTTAAATAAAACAAAATATATTGGATTTTTTTTTCTCCATAATTTCATACTAATACACACCATCACACCATCGTATATATAATGATCATATTATTTTTATTATTAATTTTTAATAATACTTAAATATAATTTTCATTTAAAAATTTAAATATAATTTTTATTTTAATACATATAAATAATAATTACATATATAATTATTAACTTAAATTTTTTTTTGAAATTTCAATACTAAAAATATAAACAATATCTATATTTCGTAATTTAATACTCACAATTTGATTTCTATCTATAAATATCAATATCACTTCAAATGTAATATTTACTGGGGTACTTAAAAATAATTTATTTATTTTGATATTAATATTTGATAGGTTTTGAGGGAATATTATAAGAAGGAAATATTTGAATAATATTTTTATTATATTTATTAATTTAAAACAATATTTTAATTTTTGGTCAAAATCCTTAATTAAGATAATATTTTTACTAAAAACAATGAAAGATATTCCTACTTTCTTAATATGGTATTATTAAATGGATTTCTATCCATAAATGTCAATCATACTTTACTTTTTATTTAGCTTGGGTTCTTTTACTTCAAAATGATTAAAATATAAAATGCGTTTATTTTTATCACACCAATTGGGAATAAGCTTTAATAGATCATCAATGTTAACATCGATGATAGTGTTGGTGTGAACTTTATTGGTCGTTTGGTATCGCTTTTCAGATATTGACTCGTGGTATGAAATACCTCAGTTTCCATATTAAGCCATGTAGTTATAGGGTCTAGGATTGGCTATTGCTTGTAGATAGATTCTACTAGAAAATTTCGGGCTGGGAATACATATGCCTTTCCATGGGAGGTAGTTTCACTTTAACACAAGTTGTGATCACACAAATGGGAGTGTATTGGGCACACTTATTCCATCTGCCCATTACCATCATCAAAAAAGTAAATTGGATCATAGCTAACTTCATCTGGTCCAGTATGAGAAATAAGAAAAAATTCCATCTTTCCAAATTGGAACACATCACCATGCTGAAGCGCCTGGGTGGCTGGGGCATTTTAAATCTGAGGAGATTCGACTATGCATTATTGCTTAAATCTTTATGAAGAGGGATATTTGGCGAAGGCATCTAGGGTTTGATCATCAAGCATAAATATCTGAAGAATATTGACTTCCTAGTTTGGCTGCGTAGAGGGTGTAGTGGCTGCAAAATAGGCTCTACTATTTGGCTCAACATTTCAAAAGTTCACCACTATTTCCTTTCACTTATCGCCTCGAAATTGGGTACTGGACACCACATTGTTATTGGACATGATAACATTTAGGGCCTTGAAGATCTTGACAAGGTTTTAGATTGTCTCATCAATGGGCTATATAAAAAAGGAATATACTTCTGGCAACAAGTCATTTCGACATGGCATAATATATGCCCCATTTGGAAGCAGTCCATGGAGTTGGGACTAAATCGACCGACTGCACTAGAATGGAAAAGGCTTCATACACAGCTTCAACTGGTCGGGATCTGCAGAGATGCAGAAAGAGATATGATCATCTGGAGGGGTAAAATGCAGGGCATTAACATTATGGTGGCAGATACATATCATATTCTCTGCTGTAAGGAGGCATTACAGCGTGAGGTATGCTGGTTTTTTAAATTCTGGAATTCAAATATTCCTTCTAAAATCACACTTTTCCTTTGGTTAATGTTGTAGCATTTGTTGGATTTGGTAAGTTAGAATCAATTAGTCAAAAAATAAAAAATAAAATAAAAAAATGTTAAGCTAGGATATGGACAAAAAGAATATTGAATAAAAACTATTACGAAATATCTGGATTAGATGTCCATATCAAAGAAAATGTTAGAATAGATGCCCTAAAAAATGAAGGCAAAAATGAAATGTTAGGTTAAAGAGAAAAGCAGAAAGCAATAAACTTTGAAAGTGTGCAAGTCCAAGTGCCACTAATTTTTACTTTTTTAAGAAAAATAATGGTTGTGTGCAGCTTGTCATAAATTCCACAACCCATGGCAGTGAAATAGTTTAATCTTGACTAGTTCTTGCTTTAAATTCCATGGTTATAGTTAAAGAATAAAGATCTAGCAAAACTATTTAATCCTGGCAGATCAGTAGCTAGGTAGAGAATAATAAGGAGCTCATCAGTTTAATCTGAGCCTTTGGATGTTATAAGGTTAGAATTAGATAGTTTGTTTTTCAAAAGAAAAAGGAAATAAAGGGTTTGCTAGCCTAAATGCACCCAATTAAGTGAAGAAATAAGGTTAGGCTAAGTAAAGGGTAGGTAAAAGAAAGGTTGCAGAGGTACAAAGTTGATTGAGGCAGAAGCACATTTATCATTCTTGATCATGTGTTGCCGTGTGCAGGAGCTTTTATGAAGGTGAAAAGATGTTCACAAGTTGATTTGGTTAACTTCCCCTCATTTCATTTCACCCCCCACTACATACTTACTAATTTCCTCATTATCCCATCATTTCCTAAGAAAATACCCTTTTCCCTTCATTTTCACCTTTGCCCCTTGGTTTCACACATTTTCCTAACAATTTACCCTCCAAACTCATTCCCCTACCTAGAAACCCCTCTTCCCTAGTGTCAAACCCATTCCCCTACCTAAAAACGCCTTTTCCCTAGCGTCAAACGCATTCCCCTTTGAAGAAATCACTTTCCCCTTGTAATTTTCCTATTTTTCCTAGAAACCCCATAAAAAGCCCATAATACACCTTATCCTAATTTTTATTCCCCCCTCCGCTTTATAAAGTTAACTCCACTATATTGATGTTTTCCCGACAAAAACCCTTTTAAACCCATAAAACCCCTTCTTAGCCTACTTGTTATAGATCTGATATGAAAATATAAGACAATGCAAATAAACCCAAGAAATAACAAGATCTGAATATAGATAATTGCTTCTTTATTGATTAAACCCTTAAGGTAGGGTAACACCATACATTCACTCCTTAAGGAAGGAGAACACTCCACAAGCCATATGCATGTTCATACAATAATCCTTGACATCTCTCAATGGGGAGTCTCTAACCTCTATATAGGCCTCAATACATACAATACAATGGACCATTACCATGGTTCCCTCAATACCATCTATCCTATACCAGGGCTTAACTACATTATTGCTAACTACTTGTGGTCCCTTACATGATACGGGTTAACCACCTTATTTATTACTATGGCCCATTCCATTATTACATTATTCCCTTGGGTACCTCCCTTTGTACCACATATTATCCCCCCTAGGTATACTACACTAAGTTTTATCAAACCCCACATTTCCTAGCAAACCTCCGCTATATTCACTTTTTCCCGATATAACTCTGTTTAACCCACCCCTTTGGTGTGGTTAAACAAACCTTGCCACTATTAACCTTGGTCCCACTCCATAAACCAGTGCATTATGTTTTAACCTGCTTATGTTTAAACCCCGCTTATTCATTAAAATAATTACAAATCCTTTGTAATTATTCCCCGATCCCCCTAATCTCAGTGTATATTCCCTTCATGCATCTCGACCATGCGATAGCCATTAGATCATCCACTCCCAGAGCCAACGACCCACAGCAATATCGCGCACTCCCGATCTCCTAGCTTTACCCATCCGAGAGCATATGATATTTGTGGTTTTTCTCAGACCCCTTGTGGTAACATGGCAGTCCCACGTTAACTCGTGTGCCCTCGTAGAAAAAGCACCCCATAGCCAAAAGAAGTGCGATTAGCCTTTGAAACCGCTCCCTACGAAGGCCAAAACCATCACTGTTCACTTATCAGTTTCTGCGCCAAATTTAAAAAAAAGGGAAACCATTTCCCATTTAAACGCCAAAATCCTCATTTTCACTCTTTTTGCCTGTTTACACAGTGAAACCCGCATAACTCTTCCTGTGCCACCCTGAGCCTCTGGAACCCATTTTGACCTTCGATTACCATCCAAACACTGCCAGGACTCCATCCACAGACCTTTCAGCTCAAATAAAACCATTATCACCTCCCAGTCTGCCTGTGTTTTTTTTTAACAATTGTTGTATTTTGCAGGCGATCATATAAAACATGTTTGTTCTAGATTCACAAGGAAATCCATTCAAAATCCTTTGTTTAGAAGAAAAATACATTTATTATAGAGAAGAAGGAAACAATTTACAAAGATAGTAAATGATAAAACAAAGAAGAAATCCTTCACACAAAGATAGTAAATGTTAAGTAGAGGAGGCAGATAAAGACATATAGTTAAAATAAAAACATATGAAATATACAAAAAGATGATCAATATCCTACTACCTGATACTGAGACATGTAAAAACTAAATTATTTACTGTTGAAATACACAGTAAAAACTTGAAATGTACAGTAAAAGTAAAAAGCACAGTAAAGGTTATTGACAGGTCAACAAGGTCAAAGAGTATCAGATGAAAGGTCATAAGTAAATATGACATCCCACATGAAGACCAAACAACCAAGTAGCTTAAAAGGCAAAAGATCAAAACCCAAAGGCAGCAAAACCTAAATAACAGGGACATCAAGCAGTAATTCAATAGCTGTCTCTATCTTCTTGCGTGAAGATATTTCCTTTTCCTTGAATAAATCTATTTTTGTAAAAAACATTTTAAGATATTTTCTTAGTTCTAATGTTGTATAAATAACTCTTCTTACGAGTTATTAGAGGTTCACCATTGAACCAGGTTGACCATTGAAAGAGAGTTGCACTCTTGATGAAGCATTTGTAAACATTTGATGTACTTAGCTTTTCTGGACCCTTAATACAAAGCAAAGGATTCTGAATTCAGTTTTACACAGTTTGTGTTTCCTGTAAGCTTTTCCTGTAACACTCATTATGTTTTTTTCATATTCTTATATCTTACAAAGATACCTAGGTAGGAATAATTGTGTTTCAATCTATTCCTATAAGCTTCTGAAGTGATAATCTATAAAGAGAATGGATTAATGGACTATCTGTTTAATTAATTCCCTCAAAATCAATAAAAAAATCATCAGCATCTTGTTGTAAGCATAAGCATATTCTCTTGAACCTTTTGAACATTGGTCAGAGGTTTTCATACTTATGATTGTTTAATTTTCTGTCTCAAAACTGTAATAATCATATATTTTTTGTTTCTGCTCACCGTTATTCAAGCTTTATCACTGTGTGAAATTTTATAGCATCCCTCTGTTTTGGTATTAATATTATTCAAAAGGTTAGGCATTACAATGTTACAGTTGTTTCATTCATTGGTCTTCCAAATTAAAGAAAAAACCCCAAAAAAAATTATCTTAGATGCTCTGGCTTGATAGTTGACAATTATTAACTTAGAGGTACAACAGTTAGTCTAACGAAATAAAAATTTGACAAGGGAAAATCTCCAGAAAAGAAAATGGTATGGTCCTGGGATATGTGTGCTTTGCAGGAGTGTGGAAGAAAACAACCTACACCTATTCATAACTTTCCATGTTGCTTCTAAAATTTGGCACAATCTTGCTTCCATATTTGGTTTTTCAATTCTCTCAATTTACATGCATTTCTAATTGCCTCAAATGGTGGAGCTAGAAAAATGTCAACTGGTGTTACATTCCTCCTATTTTCTTTTGGGAGACCTGGAGGTGGAGAAATAACATCATCTTCAACAATTTCATAGAAAACACTGCTCAGGTGATGGAGTGCATCAAAATCAGACTCTCTTCTGGAATACAAACTGGTATGGGCACTAAAAAATATAATTTTTTCTTTCTTTCTAGAAGATCAAATACCTTGTTGGGTTCTTTGATGGTGCATCTCAAAGAGGTAGATGCAGATGTGGCTTCTTGATCCTACATTCACTAGAGCATGCTTTCTCGGTCCACTGGGGTGCGGGAATTGGCACAAATACAAAGGGAGAAGCCATGGCATTATGGAGACTTCGCTGGTTCTCTAATTTCCTGAACATTCCTACTATCCACATATATGGAGATTGAAAAATCATCATTGATTTTGTCCATGGCCATCCAATAATTTCCAAGCCCTCACTACAAGGTTGATTACAACAAATTGCACTCCTCTGGAATTCACACAATCTCTATACGATACAACATATTGGCAAAGAGCTCAATCAAGCTGCACATGGACTATCTAAGAAAGGACTACAGGACAAGTTGGATGGTTTACATATTGAATTCAAGATGGGGGACACTTGCATGGAGGTCGAGGTGCTGCCACAGCCAGGATAAAAAACCTCTCCTGATTTCTTTTTTGATTATCACATGGACTTACATTGTTTTTTGCTCTTCCATTACTATTTTCACTATTTCAGACTTTCATATATATCTCATCTATTCCAACTATGCATGATGTTCTGGGAATTATTAGACTTTTTCTTATATTTGTAATATTGTATATACAATAGACTGTGTATATAGACAGGTACTAAATGGATGACAACAATGTATGACTGTCGACTATGGGTTTGTGCCTGTTTCTATTTTATGATGTTGTAGCTATATTGGGTGCTTCAACATGAAGTATATGTACTTCTTTTGAGAATGAATATATCGTTTTTTTTCATACTGAAATTTAAAAAAAAAAAAAAGAAGAAGAAGAACCAAGTTTTATTGGTCATGTTGAGTAAAAAATGTGTTTTCTAGCAATATTTCAAATATTTGGATTCTCTTAATTATATATATATATATATATATAGTTTTGATCAATTCATAGGGTTTCCAATTAGTGACTTTTATATGTGTGTCTTAATAATAGATTTTATGACTCAATATTTACACCTATTGGGTTAGGGCATCTAAAAATAGAAGAGAAAGAAAATCCATAATTTTTCTAGTCAAAAGGGGAACTTATGTTTTATGATCTTAATATTTAGAACACCTAGAAGTTGAAATGTCATGATCAATTATTTTATACTATAAGAGGTTAGTTAGTGATTTTTATACTAGGAGTATTTTAAAAATACAACTTATAATTGTTTATTTTGTTTGGAAGAGTATTTATATTTCAAAGTGGAGCTTGCATCGAACTTGTAGTATACATCATTCCTCGATGGGGTTGGAACATCCACATAATTAAGGAGTTTTGGAATGTGTGTTAATATGAACAGGTGTTTATACGAAGGCCATGCGTGGAAGCCCAAAATAACAAAATTGGAATTTCACATTTTGTTGGTGTCTCCTCCTCAATATGTGTCAGTAATGGGAGAGGGATATCACAACTTGTTGGCTTTTTTCATCACATCTAGTTTGGCTTATACATGTTTTGGTAGGTTTTCCATAATGTCTCTGACGCGCTTAACCATGGGAGAGAAGGATGCACGATTTCAACTCATTAATGGCTCCCTACAGCACAAAAGAAATGTTTTCCTTAAAAAATGTGTCACACTGAACACTTATCTCATATCTGTCCTCCACTGATAGAGTAACGATCTCTCGACCTCATGTTATTTCTCCTCCTCTGCTTGTTATAAATGGGTCAGATTATGCACAGGTTAGCGAGGGTACATAGTACTTTGCAGTGACATTGTAAGCTTCTATGGTCTTTGGTTTTTAGTCTATCATGTCATGTTTGGCACTGTGTGTTGGGTGCATTGGTAGCTATCTCTTCATATATTGACATATACTCATCGAAAGGAGGGAGTTGGGGTTATAAGGTCCTTATGTTTCAAAATTTCGAAGTTAATGTTTTTCATCCTTTTCTTACATAGCATATCCTCAGGGTCTGCTTCTAATGGGTGGTTATGCTTCCTTCATTTGCACTCCAGGGCTTGAAATTTTCAGGTATCTCCTTTAATTTCCCAGTTTTGGTATCCGGGGTCAGTTATCTGGGGAATATTTCAATTTGGTTTTAATATTTTTCTCTACTATGTCTATTTGATGTTACAATGGAGACTTTTCCGGCTTACTCTCCTTAATTTTGGGTTGTATTGCTTCATGTTCATCTCTGATAGTGAGGATTGGTCTATAATAGATAATCCTCTCCCTTGGTATCATGTGGGTTGTTTTCTCTTGTCAAATTTTTTCCACCCATTTTCTCTCATTCAATCTCATCACAAATAATGGTCTATATGTAAGGATGCTCAGTTATTATATTTTGTATCGACACTTCACGTTTTAAAATGTCGTTATGAAGTTAAAGCATATTGGTTTCATAAAGGTCCTCAAATTATATACTATAAAGTCCATTGTTTTTTCACGTGTAATCCTTTTGTCACGAGAAATTGTTGCCCATCAATCGTCACTGCACTTCAGAGTCTTTTTAGCTTTCTATTTGCCAACAGTCTTAAGTGTGTTTGGCTTTGTGTATCACCAAGGTTTCAATTGGTTTGGGTATTGTCCAATACTGTGCTTTGTGGGTTTTGTGGATGACATAGTCCTTTGTGGAAGCTCTCTAAATCTTCACTCAGTGACTCTAGTTTTAAGTCTTCGGGCTTGCCTTGGAGTTAGTCTACCTCACGTTATTCGTGCACTTATTCGTGCGACTATGCCATCTCGACAAAGAATGGCAAGCCACAGGGAAAGTAACAATATCAACTCTATTTCTCAACCCAGACAAATTTACAAATGGAACTCGGTAGCAACGTTGATTGAATTGGTCCCTCCGAAAATCAGAAAGGAGATTTGAAACCTTGAATCTCGTGAATTTGGTGATAAAACATAGTTCTAAGATTCTGAGGTGGGTAATAGGATTTCAAATGGATTCCCGATCGTAGAAAATTAAGGAAAATAAGGTTGCATTTCTTTCATTCTATTCCAGATCACCAGTAGTTGGACACCTTATTTCATCTGGTGCTCTAGGACAAACAAGTGGACAATTACAAAATGTTTTCAGGTTAGGAGGACATAAAAATCCTCCTAAGGAGTATTTTTTTATTGTTTGTATGACATATTTATATGCCTGTAAAGGGTGGAAAAGTGTTTTGTATCAAATACTGATTCTGACTTTGAGAACCAAACTGATAATCTTGTAGTGATCGATGTTCAACTGGACAACATAGCTTCACATCCCAACATTTCTCTACCAGCTAATGGAGGTCCCCTTTCTCTGGTGGTCAACTTAGATTAAGGGTATTAGCTTGGCAACAAATTTCATTTTTGTATCTCTTTTTACTGTTAATTGTGCACTTGTGGCTTAATGGATAGCAACACATCAACCTAGCAAACTCATGGCTACATATCATTGTGCTTGTGTGCTATGATTTGGATGGAATTTCTTTTGTAATTTTTTTTTCACACTCAGAGTGTCTTTATCTCTAGTTTGAAAACGCTTTTGTAACTATGTGAGCATTGTCTTGTAAGACAGTGATAAAGGATGGTTAGTCTTTTTGGTTTATGGAACTTTCAAGCTACTTGCACATATTTTTGGGTAGAGGGTTTTTCCACTCCCAGATCAGTCCTCTTGATAACGATTTATTCACTGTAAAATATTTTGATTAACATAAGTTTTGTACTAGCTTACAAAAAAAAACTTGTAGTTTACATCATAAAAAGTGCAAGAGTTATAAGATTGTCTAATATAATATTTACGAATGTAACTATAGTTTCAACCACCACTACCTTAAGGTGCTTTATGGAAACTAAACCTTGTGCAATGGTGAAGAACTTCTCATTTTACGCTATTGAACCAATCCCTTTAATAATTTCTAAGTTTTAGAATTATTATACTAAAATTAAGATAATAACTATTAAAATAGAAATAAAATTTATATTATATTTAACATAATTGTTTACATCATCCAATAAAATAAATTAAATAAATTAAACCTAAAGAAAATAATTAATATCGAATTTCTTAATATGACATATTTAATTAATAATTAGTTTATTATTACTAAACAAAATATATTAGATTTTTTTTAATTATCATACTATTGCACAACATCTTAATGTATGTTCATGCATTTTTTAATATTAATTTTAATGAATACTTAAATGTAATCTTCATTTTAATAATTAAATGTAATTTTCATTTTAATACATATAGATAATTTAATATATACAACATTTCAATTTTAATCAGAGAATATTTTATAGTTTAGAACAATTATATAAAACAATAATAATATTTTCCAATCTCAATACTAAAAACCATAAAAATTATCCATATTTTCATAATTCAATACTCATAAATAGATCTCTTTGTATAAATTTCAATATTACTTTATATGTAATATTCATCACTTAAAAATAAGATGGTACTTTACATGTAAATATATATATATAATATATATATAATATATAATATATATATATGAATTTCCAGGGAATATTATAAATAATAAAAAAATCATAAAATCCTTAACAAAAAATTATTTCGAATTTCAATATTAAAAATGATAAACACATCTTATTTCATAATGATACACAAAATTGATTTCTATTATAAATATAAATATTACCTTAATGTAATTACTAAGAACTTAAACATAATATATCTATTTTAATATAATACATATTTGAATAAAAAAATTACTGTGTTTTATAGTTTAAAACAACTATATAAAACAATATTTTTACTTCCAATGAAAATCATTAATTACGATAATATTTTCCAATCTCAATACTAAAAACATGAATGCATCTATACTCTCATAATATGGTACTATTAAATAATAAATATCAATAGTACTTTAGATGTAATATTCATGGATTATCTGAAAATAAGATATATAATTATGTATCTATTTTAATATAATACATATTTGAATAAAAAAATTACTGTGTTTTATAGTTTAAAACAACTATATAAAACAATATTTTTACTTCCAATGAAAATCATTAATTACGATAATATTTTCCAATCTCAATACTAAAAACATGAATGCTATCTATACTCTCATAATGTGGTACTATTAAATAGATATTTATTAATAAATAAAGATACTTTAGATGTAATATTCATGGATCATCTAAAAATAAGATATATAATTAAATATATTATAATAGATTTTGAGAGAATATTTGTTTTCTATCCATATTTTCATAATATGATACTATTAAATAGATCTCTATCAATAAATATTAATAGTACTTTAAATGTAATATTCATTGAGTAGTTAAAAATAAGATATATAATTAAATATATTACAATCCTTTTTGAGGGAATAATTTTTTTTATATGTGGTTCATGGATCTAGGATATCAGTGATGACTACATCCATAGAATATCCAAGTAGATCTGTATTCACAAAATATCCAAGTAGGTAACTCACCCTTATCTTGAGGATGTCGAGAGAATTGAACCCATGATCTCTTATAAATGCATATTCATATAATGCAATTAATCAAACATTCAAACTATCTATAAACAGACCTTGTTGGATAAACCAAATAGATGACATAACCAAGATCATAAATCAATGTATCTCAAGAAGACTGCCATCACATCTGCATAAGTTAGTCCAAGTAGATCCATATCCAGAGAATATCTGAGTAGATAACTCAGCCTTATCTTATCCGAGTAGATAACTCAGCCTTATCTTGAGGATGTCGAGAGAATCAAACCCATGATCTCTTATAGATGCATATTCATATAATGCAATTAATCAAACATTCAAACAACCTATGAACATACCTAGTTAGATAAACCAAATAGGTGACATAATCAAACTCATACATCAATGTATATTAGAGAAGGCTACCACATATGCACAAGTCACTTGAGATTAATATGACACAATATCACAAGTATATTAACTCATACTAGAATATAATACCATAACCATCTACAGAGGCCAATCCATATTAGCACGATGCATATAACATAGAATTGAACCCACGATCTCTCAACAATGAAAAAGGGTCCACCAATTGAGCTAACTCTTAGAAATAGATTCTGATGAAATATTATATAAAATAATATTTATAAATTCTACATAGTTAAAATTTAAAAAAATTATATAAAATTACTTTTATTTTAGTGATCATTAATAAGATATTGGTTCCATCTCAACATTAAAAATAAACATTTTAAACTTAATAAATTAATACTCAAAAAAGATCTCTATTTAATAATAATAATATTCATTAGTGCTTAAAAATAATAATATATTTTAATTAATTTTAATAATATAAAAAATTTTGTGCAAACTTATATAATACATATTTTTTATATTTAATATTTAATTTTATTATTTATTAATTTTTAAGTAACCTAAAATTTCCTAAAAATTTGCCAACATTTAACAAGAATTTCCACTATTTTCTGAACAAAATTGTAACTTTATTAGACTACTCTTATAAAAGCCAACAAATTTATAGATATGGGTTGATGTAATACATCCATGAATCCATTTTTAATCAAATTGAAAAAGAGCAAATCCTTCAGCTTATTCCATATTTTTAAATAATCTTGAAAAATATTTATTTATTATTATTATTATATTTGAATCATGGAAATGCATTTTTTAAAGGCAGTAGTCTTTAGTAAGACTTTTTGGAGGCTTTTCCGGTGGGTTTTTCCCGTCACATTTCTCTAAAATCCGGCAACAATTTATTGGAATCGCAAGTTTGATAGGTAATTTCTGCACAATCAAAGTGTCTTGGGGTTTTTCAGGGTGCTGAATCGAAATATGCAGTTAAAAAACCATTTTAAGTAATACAAATCAAAATTTAACGTCAATGTTTTCCGCCGGATTCAATCAGGGTAATCTCCAAAAAGTCGCACTAAAGACAACTCCTTTTTAAAGCACTCTTTGTAATGTTTTAGTTTAAACTTGTAGTTGGTAATATAGAGATTACAATAGTGAGAATCAAAATCTGAAATTTATACATATAATCATTAAAATTAATCTTATATCATACCAATTAATTTTATATTATACCAATATAAGTTTATTTTAATTATTAATTTTATTAAAATATAGTGTATTCTAAAATATGTTATATTTTAGTGTTTTGGCCAATTTTTTTGTTGTAGTTTAAAAATAAGTTTTTGATTGTATATATGAATTTAACACTGAAATTTTTTTGAGACATTGAGATCGTGAAAAGTTTATAACTCAAATTTGTGATTCCAAGAAATCTCTACCAGATTCTAATTAAATTAAATAAAAAAATATGTGATAAAACCCTACAAAATGTAATGTTTTAATTCAAACCTATCCTGAGTAATAACCCTTAGAAATTACAATAGTGAGTGTCAAAATCTGAAATTTATACCTATAATCACTGAAAAAAAATCTATAATTTATACCTATAATCACTGAAATTAATCTAGATATTGGCTTGAAAACTACCCGAGACCAGTCATGGAAAAAATCGAGTAACCGATATTAATAGTGAGTACCATTTGGTCAGACTGGTACGAAAGCCTGCACAAGCGAAAGCCAAACAGAAATGACAATCAGTAAATCACATGCGACATTTAGAATGGTCCATACAACCCCGCATAGATCGTACGATGTGAAAGTAAATACCTTTAACCAATCATCTACGTTCCGAATCTTTAGCTAATGCAAAATCCGCCACCCACACTTTTATAGTCACTCGCTTTTTAAGATAACCGTCTTATCATATACGGATCATATATATATGAATATGTAATTATATAAAAAGTAAAAATAATATAAAATTAATTATTTATTTTATTTAATTTTTTTTAATTAATAAAAATAGTTAATTTTAAAAAATAATGGAAAAAATTAAAAATTAATTATTATTTTTTAATATGTCGTTAAGATTGTTGTTATAATTTAGATTCAAGATTTTATTTTTTTGGAGTTTGCTCAAATTATTGAACTATATTGTAATTCTAGTAATGTTAGTAGATGTCAATCTGATGAGTGAGAGAGTGTGGACAATTTCCTAATGAGAGTATTGTTAATATTTCTAGTAATGTTAGCATATGTCAATTTGATGAGTGAGAGAGTGTGGGAAGCTTTCCAATGGGAGTATTGTCTTACTTCAGTTCTGTCTCACCATTTTCATTACTTTGTCTTTCATTTTTTTTATATTGATATCGAAGTGTGTGTGAGAGATTAATTGCCAAGTTGACAGTCGTGAGGTTGTTGAAGTATTGAGCCCCTATGGGTGAATGCCACCTATGTTGAGCCATTGGTGGAAGAGTACACTAGAAGAGGAGGCATTGTAGGAAGGCATTATCCACTGAGATGTTGTCACAGTTTTGATCTATGTCAGTGAATGTTTTGCATTAAGTTGAGCACATGTGTATTGTTGCTTATTGGGAGCTATAAGTAGAGCCATGCACATGGTGACCTGCAGTTGTGTGGACTATTGGAGTGTGGAGTAGAAGAAGTGTTTGAGTGTTGGAGCTGGGTGTTAGACTTATGGTGTGACAATGTGGCTGAGGAGACCATGTCAACAAAGCCAAGTGACAATGTGCATGTGGGAGGGAACTCAACATTGATTTAACGCCTTTCAGGAATTTTCCTACTCACATATATTTTGACCATGGAATTTGATTGTAACATAAGAGTCAAAGGTTTAAGCTTGGTTCATTTTTATCCCTCTCAATAATTAACATACATCAGTCAATATAGAAAGCCTTTATTCATTCTTTGTATAACCTAACCCATGGGAAAACCACCAAATTTGGTGTTATTCTTGTGACATTGAAGAATTACATTATGAACTACGAGATACCAATAGCAATTGTTGTTTGCATAAAGTTTGACCTGTGCAACAAGTATGTGTGTAAATTATGTGTTTCCCATCAAGTGTAGAGGGGTTTTCAACCTATGATACATTCGAGTCTCTATAAATAAAGTCGTAAAGAAGACCCCATGGAGGATAGTGGTGTGAGGTAATCTATGTAAAAAAAAATCATGACATGGTTGCATAACATTCATCCTTGCCATATTCTCTCCTATGAACATTACAATCTTTTATTTTGTGTCATTGTTGTCATAAGAATATGATTTTCAATTGCAAAAATTATTCTCTAAGGTGTGCATAATGGCTATTTATTTGGAGGAATTTTTTTAAATGAATCAAACAAATTAGATGGGCTCAATTATGTCAATTGGAAGTTTAAGATTCAAATCTTGATGGAAGGGGAAAATGTTTGGCCCATTGTATCTAGACATGAAGCCAAATCTGAAGCCACCACAAACTTAGTTTAAGCTTAAGATTGTTGTGAGAGAAAATTAAAAGTGGTTCTTGTAATGTCCATGAAGGAAAAGTATTACTCTATATATCGAAGACTACAAGACAATCAATGAGATATTGGATACCTTTAAAGGTTTATATGAAACAATACTTATAGAATGATAGTTTTTCTTAAAAAGTAAATTTCTTTCATTTAAAATGGAGAGTGAGAATGTAAATAAGTTTATTTACAGAATTAAATATTTGAAAGATAAACTGTGTGATATCGGTGAAAGATATCAAGCACAAATATTGTAACTATATTGTTGAATGGTATGTTAGAAGACCATTAGATGTTTATTGCAGGTATTGTAGCCCAAGAAACAACTCCTACATTCAATGAACTCATAGGTATTCTTTTGCTAGAGGAAGAATGAAGGAAAAAAATAATTGTAGGTCTTAGAGTTCGAGCATTGCATTGATAGGGAAAGGGAAACATCCTTCGAAAGGAAATCCATGGGAAATAGAAAAGGGAGGAAAACCACCATGTGTAAATCCACATCAATGTATGACACTGCCAAAGATTGATGTTAAAGCTAATTCTTGTTACTATGGCAGGGTTGAACGCTATTCTAGAGTTTGTTTGAAAAAGAAGTATCATGAGTCTAAACATAGAAACATAAGGCATATGGGTCATTTTGTTAATAGAGGACAATTAATGAATGATGAATTCAAAAATATCGGACTAATTATTTCAGATGCTACCCCATCTATTGAAATAGATTATTCAAATGCATTGTTTGTTGATTTTGGTGCCTTCACTCACATGTCTTGTAATAAGGGTTACCTGGAAATTATCATGAAACAAATAATGTTACTAATATATATCTTTGGAAACATCATTTGCATCAAATTGAGGGATATGGTGATGTATCCATAACATTACTAGATGGTCATGTTAAACATATTCAAAATGTGATTTAGGCACTTGGTATAAAGAATAAATTAATCTCAATTTCTACCATAATAGATCAAGATTGGAAGGTAGAATTTGTAAAGTCACATTGCATAGTGAAAGGTATGCAAGAGCATTACAAGATTATTGCAATAGGAATAAGAGTTGGAGGTTTAAACAACCTTGATGTGACGAGCAAGAGTCATCAAGCATTGGCCTCCACAACAATTATAACAAAAGTTTTATGGCACCAAAGGTATGGTCATCTTAATTATCATGATTTATGACTGCAAAAACAAGGAATGGTGGACGTTGGTATGATTACCATGAATGCAATGCTACATTCCACAATGTAATATTTTTCACATATAAAACACGAAAGACCAATAAACAAGAGAATTAAATTTACGTTAACAACCATTAATCGAAACCCCTGAAATTAGGATTTTAACATAAACAAATTAAATAACATGTGAAATATATATACAGTCTTCCATAAGCATTCAAGAACTTATTTGCAAAGGAAATTTGGCTAGTTGCAGGCCTGCGACGTTCCACCCAACCATAGACTTGATGGTTCATAAGCTCAACCATCGGGTCATCCTCGAATTGGGACAACCACTCCAAAGGAAACAATAACAAAACAAAATCCAAATCTCCATGTCCAAGGTGCCAACCCAATAGTCATGTTGCTCCAGAGCTCCAAGCACCCTCCAACCTAATTACTAAGGTGCCAACCCAATAGCTGTGTTAGTCTAGCGCTCCAAGAAACCTTTATTCCACAAACCGACACCGAGTATCCATCATAACTCCATGGCCGTCGAGCCATAAATAGGGCTAGCAAACCCTCAGAGCACCAAGATCCCTAAGCTAGCATTAGGGCTCACATCATAAACAAGATGCATCCATATGACATGATTAACTTAATAACCATGCCATAGCCAATCTAAAGTCCAACCCCAGGAGTCACTAGCCATCAGTCAGTCTCAGAGTCCTCCCCTAGACTGACTAGCTAATCCCATTTCCCTCCTGTAGGATTAATTGCCTCCCATCTCAAACTACACTCCCTTTTATATATAGATCACCCTAACTTGCCATATGGCACCCTCTAGAACCCTCATGGCCTCCGAGTGTAATTTTCACCAAAATATCTAACTATTTCCTTTTTCGTTGGAGTTGCATACCCCATACTCTTTCCTTGGAGTGGATTCCACAACTAGCCTTATTTTATTAACATTTAAGGAATGTACATTTACAATATTTGCAATATTCACAACCGGGCTCCTCTAGCCACTTAGCTAAAAATATTTATATAATTAGCTTTGCAACTACTTGGGCACATAGGCAAATAAATTATTTTGGCTCATCGACATAATATACAAGGTACATGTATTTACATCATCAAAATAGGTGGGGGTATTACACCCAAGAGAAGGTGGAGGAAAAATTTCCTCACCTCTTAGTAGAATCTTTTGGGGACCAAAAGCCTCCCAAAATGGCTCCCTACAACACAAAAGGAATGTTTTCCTTAACAAGTGTGGCACATTGAACACTTGTCTCATATATATCCTCCACTGGCAGAGTAACGATCTCTTGACCTCATGTTATTTCTCCTCCTCTGCTTGTTATAAATGGGTCGGATTATGCATAGGTTGGCGAGGGTACATAGTACTCTGTAGTGATATTGTAAGCTTGTATGGTCTTTGGTTTTTAGTCTATAATGTCATGTTTAGAACTGTGCATTGGGCGCGTCGACACACATCTCTTGATATATTGACATATACTCATCCAAAGGAAGGAGTTTGGGTTATAAGGTCCTTATGTTTCAAAGGGTTTCGAAGTCAATATTGTTCATCCTTTTCTTACATAGCGCAACCTCAGGGCCTGTCTTCGAATTGGTGGTTGTGCTTCCTTCATTGGAACTCTAGGGCTTGGACTTACCGAGTACTTCTTTTAGCTACCCAGTTTTGGTATGTGGTGTTAGGTACATGGGAAATTTTTCGATTTGGTTTTAATAGTTTCCTTTGCCATGGCTATCTGATGTTACAATGGAGAATTTTATGGCTTATTGTGCTTAATTTTGGGTTGTATTGCTTCATGTTCATGTTTGGTCATGAGGACTAGTCTATAGTTGATAATCCTTTGCCTTGGTATCATGTGGGTTTTCTGCTTTTGTCAAATTCTCACCACCCATTTCCTCTCCTTCAATCTTGTCACAAATAATGGTCTATAGGTAAGGATGCTCGATTATTGTGTTTTGTATTGACTCTTCTTATTTTAAAATGTCGTTACGGGGTTAAATCATATTGGTTTCATAAGGTCTTCAAATCGTATACTCTAAAGTTCATTGTTATTTCATGTATTATCTTTCTATCACAAGAAATTGTCACCCATCAAGGGTCACTACAATTTAGTGTCTTTTTAGCTTTCTATTTGGCAATAGTCTTAATCCTGTTTGGTTCTGTGTATCACGAGGGTTTCAATTGGTTTGGGTATTGTCCAATATCGTGCTTTGTGGGTTTTGGGGAGGACATAGTCCTTTGTGGAAGCTCTCTAAATTTTCACTCTATGAGTCTAGTTTTAAGTGTTCAGGCTTGTCTTGGAGTCAATCTACCTCATGTTAGTCATGCACTTCTCTGTGCGACTATGCCACCTCGACAAGGAATGGCAAGACATAGGGAAGCTACCAGTATTAACTTTATTTCTCAGCCCATATGACTATTCAAATGGAACTCGGTGGAAACCTTGTTTGGCTTAGTCCCTCCAAAAATCAGAAATGAGATTTGAAACCTTAAATCTCGTGAATTTGGAAATAGAGCCTACTTCTTAGATTCTGAGGTGGGTAACTAGGATTTGAAATGGATTCTCGATCATGGAAAAAATAGGAAAAGAATGTTACGTTTCTTACATTATGTTGCGAGGTCACCAACAGTTGGACACCTTATTTTGTCTCGCCCTCAAGGAAAAACAAGTTGACAATTACAAAATGCTTGCACGTTAGGAGGACATATTACTCCTCCTAAGGAGTATTTTTTACTTTCTGGATGAAATATTGATACACCTGCAAAGGGTGGAAAAGTGTTTTGTATCAGATTCTGATTCTGACTCTAAGATCCTCACTGATAATCCTGTAGCGATCGATCTTCAACCGATGAACATAGCTTCACCTCCCAACATTTCTCTACCAGCTAATGGAGGTCCCCTTTATCTCGTGGTCATTTGAGACTAAAGGTATTATATTGGCATCAAATTTCATTTGTGTATCTCTTTTCAACAATAGTTGTGTGTTGGTGGCTTGATGGATAACAACGCATCAACCTGGAAAACTCATGGTTTCCTATCATTGTGCTCTTGTCTTTATGCATTGGATGGAATTTCTTTTGTGATTTTTTTTTTCCCACTCAGAAGGCCTTTATCTCTAGTTTGGAAACATTTTTGTAACTATCTGAGAAATACCTTGTTAGACTGTGATAAAGAATGCCTAACCTTTTTGGTTTATTGAGCTTTCAAGCTACTGGCATATATATCTAGTTAGAGAGCTTTTGCACTCCCACATTAGTCCTCTTCATAACCATGTATTCACTGTAAAATATTTTGATTAACATAAATTTTGTAGTGGCTTACAAAAAAAACTTATAGTTTACACCATAAAAAAATGCACAAGTTACAAGATTGCCTAATATAATATTTATGAGTGTAACTATAGTTTCAGCAACCACTACCTTAAAGTGCTTTATGGAAACTAAACCTTGTCAAATATTGAAGAACTCCTCATCTTAAACAATTGAATCCAATCCTTTTAATAATTTCCAAGTTTTATAACTGTTATAATTAAATTATTATACTAAAATTAAGATAAATAATTATTAAAATATGAATTTTATTATTATATATATTTATGTTAAAAATAATTGTTTACATCTCTAATAAATCAATTCAAATATTAACCCAAAAAAATAATTAATACTATTTTAAATAAATAATTAAATATATTTATTATTTAACCAACAAATAATAGTTTTTTCTCCCAAAAATAAATAATTTTATTATAATTTATAATACTTAAAATAATTTTCATTTTAAAAAACAAATATAATTTATTTAATACATATAAAATAATTAATAATATAACATTTCCATAATATATACCAAAAATATTAAACAAAATAATATTTCCAATTCAATAAGAAAACAAAATAAATACACACTTTCACAAATTCGATACTCAAATGTCACTTTCAATAAATTTCAATAAACTTTACCTGTAATGTAATCACTAAAAAATAAGATATATATAATATATATATATTATATATATATAATAATATTATATAAGACAAATTCTATGAATTATGTATTTAAATCTAAAACAATATATAAAACAATTGTTTTTATTTAGAGTTAAAATTATTAATTAAAAATTATTTTTCAATTTCAATACTAAAAATGATAGAGTATCTATATTTTCGTAATCTAACTCATAATTTGACTTCTATCTATAAATATCAATATCACTTCAAATGTAATATTCACTCGGTACTTAAAAATAATATATTTATTTTGATATAATACGTGATAGGTTTTGAGAGAATATTATAGAAGGAAACATCTGAATAATTTTTTTATTATATTTTATAATTTAAAACATATTTTAGTTTTTTTGGGTCAAAATCATTAATTAAGATAATATTTTCCCTAAAAATATGAACAATATTCATACTTTCTTAATATGGTATTATTAAATGGATTTTTATTCATAAATATATATCCATACTTTATTTAACTTGGGTTTTTTTACTTCAAAAGGATAAAAATATAAAATGTGTTCATTTTTGTCACATCAATCGGGAATAGGCTTTAATAGATCATCAATGTTAACGTCGATGATAGTGTTGGTATGAGTTTTATTGGTTGCTTGGTATATCTTATGAGATATTGACTGGTGGTATGAAATACCTCGATTTCCATATTAAGCTATGTAGTTACAGTGTCTAGGACTAGCTATGGCTTGTAGATAGATTCTACCAGAACATTTCGGGCTGGGAATACAGATGCCTTTCTATGGGAAGTCGTTTCACTTTAACACAAGTTGTGATCACACAGATGGGAGTGTACTGGGCACACTTATTCCATCTGCTCATTACCATCATAAAAAAACTAAATAGGATCATAGCTAACTTCATCTAGTCCAGTATGAGGAATACGAAAAAATTCCATCTTTCCAAATTGGAACACATCACCATGCCGAAGCACCTAGGTTGTTGGGGAATTTTAAATCTGAGGAGATTGACTATGCATTATTGCTTAAATCTTTATGGAGAGGGATATTTGGGGAAGGCGTCTGGGGTCCAGTCATCAAGCATAAATATCTAAAGGATATTGACTTCCTGGTTTGGCTGCGTAGAGGGTGTAGTGGCTACAAAACAAGCTCTGCTATTTGGCTCAACTTTTCAAAAGTTCGCCACTATTTCCTTTCACTTATCGCCTGGAAATTGGGGACTGGAAACCACATTGTTATTGGACAGGATAACATTCAGGGTATTGAAGATCTTGACAAAGTTTCAGATTGTCTCATCAATGGGCTATATCAAAAAGGCATATACTTCTGGAAATAAGTCATTTTGAAATGGCATAATAGATGCCCCATTTGGAAGCGATCCGTGGAGCTGGGACTAAATTGACTGGCTGCACTAGAATGGGAAAGGCTTCATACACAATTTCAACTGGTCGAGATCTGTAGAGATACGAAAAGAGATATGAACATCTAGAGGGGTAAAATGATGGCATTAGCATTATGCTAATGGATACATATCATATTCACTGTTGTCAGGAGGCATTACAGCCTGAGGTATGCTGGTTTTTTAAATTCTGGAATTCAAACATTCCTTCTAAAATCACACTTTTCCTTTGGTTATTTTGGCAGAATAAAAAATTGACATGGGCGCATCTCTAGAAAATAAACTGGTATGGTCTTGGGATATGTGTGCTTTGCAGGAGTGTGGAAGAAAACAACCTACATATGTTCATAACTTTCCTCGTTGCTTCTAAAATTTGGCACAATCTTGCTGCCATATTTGGTTTTCAATTCTCTCAATTTACATGCATTTTTTACTACCTTGAATGGTGGAGCCATCAAAATGTCAACTGGTGTTACATTCCTCCTATTTTCTTTTGGGAGATCTAGAGGTGGAGAAATAACATCATCTTCAACAATTTCTTAGAAAACACTGCTCAGGTGATGGAGCACATCAGAATCACACTCTTCACTGGATTACAAAGTGGGATGGGCCCTAAAAAATCTAAAAAAAAAGGACTTTCCTGAAGATCGAATACCCAGCTAGGTTCTTTGATGGTGCATCTCAAAGAGGCAGATGCAGATGTGGCTTCTTGATCCTACATTCACTAGAGCATGCTTTCTCGGTAGACTGGGGTACGGGAATTGGCACAAATACAAAGGCAAAAGCCATGGCATTATGGGGACTTCTCTGGTTCTCTAATTTCCTGAACATTCCTACTATCCACACATATGGAGATTGCAAAAGCATCATTGGTTTTGTCTGTGGCCATGCAATAATTTCCAAGCCCTCACTACGAGGTTGGTTACAACAAATCACACTCCTCTGGTATTCACACAATCTCTCTACGATACAACATATTGGCAGAGAGCTCAATCAAGTTGCACATGGCCTATCTAAGAAAGGAGTACAAGACAAGCCAGATGGTTTACATATTGACTTCAAGATGGGGGACATTTGCATGGAGGTCGAGGTGCTGCATATGCCACGATAAAAAACCTCTCCCTGATTTCTTTTTTGATTATCAGATGGACTTACATTGATTTTTTCTCTTCCATTACTGTTTTCACTATTTCATACTTTCATATATATCTCATCTATTCCAACTATGCATGAAGTTCTGGCAATTATTAGACTTTTTTTGATATTTTGAATATTGTATATACAATAGACTATGTATATAGATAGGTACTAAATGGATGACAACAATGTATGACTGTCGACACTGGATCTGCACCTATTTCTATTTTCTGATATTGTAGTTATATTGGGTGCTTCAACATGAAGTATATGTACTTTTTTTGAGAATGAATATATTGCTTTTTTCATTTAAAAAAATAAGCTTTATTGGTTGTTTTGAGTAAAAAATGTCTTTTCTAGCAATATTTCAAATATTTGGATTCTCTGAATTATATATATATATATATAAATAAATTTGAAAAAAATTAATTTTTAGTTGGGATCCAATTCATAGGGTTTCATTAAGTTAATTTTATTTGTGTGTCTTAAAAATCAGATTTTATGACTCAAATATTTTACACCTATGGATTAGGGCCTCTAAAAATAGAAGGAGAAAGAAAATGCATATTTTTTCTAGTCAAAAGGGGAACTTATGTTTTATGATCTTAATATTTAGAACACCTAGAAGTTGAAATGTCACGATCCATTATTTTGTACTATAAGAGGTTAGTTAGTGATTTTTATACGAGGAGTACTTTAAAAATTCAACTTATAATTGTTTATTTTGTTTGGAAGAGTCCTTTATATTTCAAAGTGGAGCTTGCATTGAACTTGTAGTCTACATCATTCCTCGATGGGGTGGGAACATCCACATAATTAAGGCGTTTTGGAATGTGTGTCAATATGGACAGGTGTTTATATGAAGGCCATGCGTGGAAGCCCAAAATAACAAAAATGGAATTTCACATTTTGTCGGCGTCTCCTCCTTAATATGTGTCGGTAATGGGAGAGGGATATCACAACTTGTTGGTTTTTTTCATCATATCTAGTTTGTCTTATACATGTTTTGGTAGGTTATCCATAATGGCTCTGACGCGCTCAACCATGGGAGAGAAGGATGCACGATTTCAGCTCATTAATAGCTCCCTGTAGCACAAAAGAAATGTTTTCCTTAACAAATGTGCCACATTGAACACTTGTCTCATATATGTCCTCCACTAATAGAGTAACTATCTCTCAACCTCATGTTATTTCTCCTCCTCTACTTGTTATAAATGGGTTGTATTATGCACAGGTTGGCGAGGGCACATAGTACTCTGCATTGACGTTGTAAGCTTATATGGTCTTTGTTTTTTAGTCTATCATGTCATGTTTGGCATTGTGTTGGGTGCATTGGAAGCCATCTCTTGATATATTGACATATTATCATCCAAAGGAGGGAGTTGGGGTTATAAGGTTCTTATGTTTCAAAGGGTTCGAAGTTAATGTTTTTCATCCCTTTCTTACATAGCATATCCTCAGGGCTTGTCTTCGAATTTGTGGTTGTGCTTCCTTCATTTACGATCCAGGGCCTGGAATTTTCAGGTATCTCTTTTAATTTCCTAGTTTTGGTATCCAGGGTCAGGTATCCAGGAAATCTTTCAATTTGGTTTTAAAATTTTTCTCTACCATGGTTATCTAATGTTACAATGGAGACTTTTCAGGCTTACTCTCCTTAATTTTGGGTTGTATTGCTTCATGTTCATCTCTAATAGTGAGGATCGATCTATACTAGATAATCCTCTCCCTTGGTATCATGTGGGTTGCCGGCTTCTGTCAATTTTTTTCCACCCATTTCCTCTCATTCAATCTCATCACAAATAATGATCTATATGTAAGGATGCTCAATTATTATATTTTTTATCGACTCTTCTTGTTTTAAAATGTCGTTGTGAGGTTAAAACATATTGGTTACATAAAGGTCCTCAAATTGTATACTTTAAAGTCTGTTGCGGTTTCACATATAGTATTTCTGTCACGAGAAATTTTCACCCATTAAGGGTCACTGCAATTCAGAGTATTTTTAGCTTAATTTTTCCCAATAGTCTTAACTCTGTTTGGCTTTCTATATCACCAGGGTTTCAATTGGTTTGGGTATTGTCCAGTACTGGGCTCTGTGGGTTTTGGGGATGACATAGTTCTTTGTGGAAGCTCTCTAAATGTTTGCTCTGTGACTCTGGTTTTAAGTCTTCATGCTTGCCTTGGAGTTAGTCTACCTCATGTTATTCGTGCACTTATTCATGCGACTATGCCTCCTCAATAAAGAATGGCAAGCCACAGGGAAGGAACTAGTATCAACACTATTTCTCACCTAGACAACTTTTCAGATGGAACTCAGTAGCAACGTTGTTTGACTTGGTCCCTCTGAAAATTAGAAAGGAGATTTGAAACCTTGAATATCGTGAATTTGGTGATAAATCATAGTTCTCAGATTTTGAGGTGGGTAACCAAGATTTCAAATGGATTCCCGATCCTAGAAAATTCAGGAAAAGAAGGTTGCATTTCTTTCATTCTATTCTAGGTCACCAACAGTTAGACACCTTATTTCATGTGGTGCTCTAAGACTAATAAGTGGACAATTACAAAGTGTTTTCAGGTTATGAGGACATAAAAATCCTCCTAAGGAGTATTTTTTATTGTCTATATGACATATTTATATGCCTGCAAAGGGTGGAAAAGTGTTTGTATCAAATTATGATTTTGACTTTGAGAACCTCACTGATAACCTTGTAGTGATCGATGTTCAACCGGACAACATAGCTTCACCTCCCAACATTTCTCTATGAGCTAATGGAGGTCCCCTTTCTCCGGTGGTCAACTTAGACTAAGGGTATTATCTTGGCAACAAATTTCATCTTTGTATCTCTTTTCAGCATTAACTATGCACTTGTGGCTTGATGGATAACAACGCATCAACCTGGAAAACTCATGGCTTCCTATCATTGTGCTCGTGTGCTATGCTTTGGATGGCATTTCTTTTGTAATTTTTGTTTTCGCACTCAGAGTGTCTTTATCTCTAGTTTGAAAACACTTTTGTAACTATCTAAGCAATGCCTTATAAGACAATGTTAAAGGATGGTTAGTATTTTTGTTTTACGTAACTTTAAAGCTACTTTCATATATATGTGTGTAGAGGGCTTTTACACTCCCAGATCAGTCCTCTTCATAATCATTTATTCACTGTAAAATATTTTGATTAACATAAGTTTTGTACCGGCTTACAAAAAAAAACTTGTAGTTCACATCATAAAAAGTGCAAGAGTTATAAGATTGTCTAATATAATATTTATGAATGTAACTATAGTTTCAACCACCACTACCTTAAGGTTCTTTATGGAAACTAAACCTTCTCCAATGGTGAAGAACTTCTCATTTTACACTATTGAACCAATCCCATTAATAATTTCTAAGTTTTAGAGTTA
>APFE031202469.1:0-19383 GCA_000404065.3 Pinus taeda
ATAGAAGAATTGGACTATCACATGAAGGACTGACTCTTATATCATTGTGGGAAACTCTGCATTCCACAAACTGAGAGAGTAAAGATAATTAGGGAAGCACACACTTATCTGATATCAGGTCACTTTGGTGTAAGTAAAATAGTTGCACAGCTGCAAAGGTTCTGCTATTGGCTGAGAATGAGTGAGGCAGCTTCAAGATATGTAAAGGGATGTGCTATGCATGTGAAAAGCAAGCCCAGCAACAGAAAACTAGGCTTGTACACTCCATTGCCAATTCCTTCTCACCCTTGGGAAAGAATTTCCATGCATTTTGTTGGAGGACTACCTAAATCTAGGAAAGATCATGATTATCTATATGTCGTTGTGGATAGGTACCCTGTAGTAAACAGATTACAGCTGAAAAAACTACAAAATTGTTCTTTGAACATGTATGGGTTCATTTTGGATTACCCATTTCTATTGTATCTGATCGAGACACCCAATTTGTGGGGAAGTTTTGGTCAAGTCTATGGGAACTAATGGACACCAAATTAAAGAAAAGTACAACTTCTCATCCACAAACAAATGGCCAAACAAAAGTAGTTAACAGGACGGTGATCCAGTTACCGAGAGGATATTACAGCAAACATCCTAAGCTTTGGGATGAACACTTGTGTTATGTGTAGCATGCTTACAATAGAGCCAAACACTCTTCTACACAGAGATCTCCTTTTGAGACCTGTCTTGGTTTCATACCAAGGTCTCCTTTGGATTTTTTCTTTGGTAAAGATACCATGGTTGGTAGAACCAGTGATGTGGACAAGGCAACTAGGTTCATTGAACAGATCCAAGAGATTCACCAGGGATTACAAGAACAGTTGGAAAAGAGCCAGGCCAAGTACAAGGCTAGGCACGATAAGCATCAGATGGAGCATAGTTTTCAAGTTGGAGACCAAGTCTGGTTGTATATCAGCAAGGACAAGATGCAAGGAGAAGGTAGAAAGCTAAAACCTATCAGGTATGGACCCTTCAGGATACTTGAGAAGATTGGTGAAAATGATTTTCGCCTTGATCTACCATCTTACATGAAAGTCTACTTAGTCGTAAATGCAGATTGCTTGTGTTTGTTTGAACCTTCAATGATTGAGGACCCTGAAGAGCAGAGTCAATTACTTTATGTTGATGACCTGCTACCTGAATATCTTAATGAATTACGGGAAGACATAGTGTTGGACAGGAAGGTAAGGATGACGCGCAGTGGACAAGTCGAATACCTTAGGATTGGGCTCAAAGGTTCGAAGCCAAGAAGTGCGAAGTGGATTGAGATTGGACAAGTGAGAAAGAAATACCCTCACATAGTCGATGCTTGAAAACCAAATTTTGGTGGTCCAAAAGCTTTTTCAGTGGAAGGTCGTGATCCAAATTACATCCATCCAAGACTGGCAAAGAACCATAACTGTATCAGGTCAGGACAAATCTCTAAAAATTCCAAAAACAACGATAAAAAACACCCTGAACCAATGGCAATGGCAGCCAGCGTGGAACGACGAGGACCTCAGTCAAGGTGTGCTGACCGAGGCCCATGGAGACTGCGCAGGAGGTCAAAGTAGCCCCTGGGAGCCCCAGATCAGGAAAAGGAGGTGATTTTTTATGCGCATCGCCGGGCGAACAGGGCCGAAATGGGGGAAGCCTGAACACTTGGATGCATGGCGAACCAGAGAACCACAGGTGGGGAAGGCAAAAAGCGCTAACCATACAAGCCAGGAGACGTGCTCTAGAAACCGGTGATATTGATCGGGGCACCCTCAAATGGTAAACGGTTTGGGAGAGAGCGAAGCGATCCCACTTAACGATCGACACATGGCGGTGGAGGTGAGAGAAAACCGTTGTTGATCACGTGTTATCGGTCGAGCATGTCAACTGCGTGGGATGTGTGTATGATGTTGGATCTTGGGGAGCCCAGATCGGACAGCTGAGATTGCGCCCGATGGAGGAAGCGAAATCGACAGGGAATTAAGCCACGTTCTGAAGGGATTTGGAATCCGTTTAACCACCATGGTGGAGGAAGAACACATCCACGACATAACTGAAGAAACGAACCAATGAGCAGGCTAGTACTATTCAGATGAGGACACGTGGCCACTCCCTGAGCATTCATGCTGACACCGAACAGGGAACTCCAAGCGCAGTTGCAAAAGGTGAATCGAGAGAGGCGAAAGAGGAACCGAACAGGCATAGAAACGAATGGCTAAAATCCATGAATATAGATAGAATACACAGTTAAGTCAGAGTGAAGTCTGAGAGGCGAAGGAGAGAAGACCAGAATCTCGAGAGGAGGACATAATACATAGAGAAGAAGGCAGTAAAGCAAGAGAAAAGCAAGACGAGACAGAGGACTGAGCTGACGCAGCGGTAGCATCAAGTACCACCGAGTTTGAGAGATTCAAGCCATCCCATAGAGGGATCTGTCTGGGTTGAGCACCACGTTGGGCTCTTACCACTGTAGACCAGAAGGTTACAGAGCTGGTGGGAAGAAGAGACTGTGTACTCCAGTGGCTTGGGGAATCCAAGAACCACCCTGCCAAACAAAACCTGCTTCAGGAGAACTCACATTGAGTCCCTGCACTATAATTCTTTGTTTAAAGACACAATAAAACAAGGCCACCACTGAAAGCTGGACCAGAGACGTATCCCTGGAGAAGAGGGTGAACTCCTTATTAAAATTGCTTGTGTCTTTGTGGTTTCTTACTATATTTCTCTATTGTCTTTCCATTTAAATGTCTGTGTATTGGCAATCTGATCGATTCGTTGCTTAAATAACACAAAACACACACCGACACATGAGTCTGTAATACCTTTTGTTTAATAAAACTTCAACTGATGTCACTCATAGGGTGATTATCAAATCAAAAAGGGCTTTGTTACAATTGTGATAGCAAATGCACTAAAGGTCGTAAGTGTGTTGAGAAGAAATTATTTTACATCGAGTATGAAGAGGAGGAAGAAAAGGATCAAGAAACATCAAAAGAAGAGGATATATGCCAAGACCCAACCCCAGAGAAAGAAGAAATGAATTAGACCATATCTTGTAAAGCATTGGCAAGAATTACCACTCCTCGAACTCTCAAGATAGAAGGACATATCAAGAAGAAAAAGGTACAAGAAGTGAAAGATCACATTGAGAAAGAAGAAATGTATCCAACCATATCTTGTAATTCATTGGTCAGAATTACCACTCCTCAAACTATCAAGATAGAATGACATATCAAGAAGAAAAATATTCAAGAAGTGAAAGATCACATCGAGCATCACGAAATGAATCAGTCCATATCTTGTAAAGGATTGGAAGAAATTACCACTCCTCAAACTCTAAAGATAGAAGGACATATCAAGAAGAAAAAGGTTCAAGTAGTGAAAGATCACATTGAGCATCAACAACAAGTTTTCCATATTTTAAAGGATAATGCCACTTTGGTGTAAAATCGAATGAAACAATAGGTAGATCAACATCGTAGTGAAAAATATTTTGATGTAGGTGATTGGGTATTTTTACTACTACATCTCAAGCAAGCTATTTATGAGAAGGAAATGTTGGCAATACTACATGCACTTAAAAAATGGCGACCTTACCGAATGGGAAGACTCTTCAAGGATGAGGATGTGGAAGCATTGTTTTGTGCTATTTCTATTATCCAACCAGATTGGATAAACGAAGTAAGGGATGAATGGAAGGAGGACGAAGAGGTATGGCCACTTATTCAAAAGTTGCAAAATATCCCAATTCAAACAATATTACCAGAAATTGAAGAGGAAGGAAAAACCATATTGGAACCCAGAGCAGTCACAGAAACAAGAACCCGACAGCTACGAAATCGATCAATTTCAGAGTATATCATCAAGTGGAAGAACTTACCCGCTGAAGATTCCACATGGGGAGGACAAGAATTTTATACAAAAGCATCAAGAACTACTCAAGCGTTGAGGACACCGCTTTTTGAAGGAGAGGGGCATGTTAGGCCCCTATACTACTAGTGTAACCCCTTATTGTTATTAGTACAACCCACTTATTATATTGATGTACCCATGTAGTGCCCATATTGTTACTATTGTGCCCCATAGAAGCCCACTATTGTTATTATTGTGCCCTTACATTATTATTGTTATGTCGGCTCTGATTATGTTATGAGCCCTTAGACTCCTATATATAGAAAGGAGGTCTTTTCATTTGTATCATCCAAGAATTGTTCATTTATGTAATGTAAAGGAGGTTGCCCCCTCGAAGAGGCTGAATTCTAAGGCATTGATCTATCTTATCTATCTTTTCTTGAGCTGGTTTCATAACACTTGTGGACAGTGATTTCCTCATTGCAGATTTTGTGGCAGAGAGGAACCATTTACAGACCTTCTGCCAGCTAAGGAACAATCACCTAGACAACAGTGACATGTATGGCATCTGGGAGTCTAATCTGCCTACGTACTTCTCGCCATCTGTTAATGTCTTTCCTGAGGTCATCCACCTATGTGCATAAAATTATGACCAGAAGCTCAGAGCTGTAAAGTCTCCATCTGGGAGCATCCTCTTTTACATAACACCAGACTCCATCAATCAGATGTTGAATTACAAACAAACCCAACTACTATACCCTTTTTCCATTAAGTATTTGCTGGATGAGGCTCCAAGCTCTCTAGCATGGACATTGCTGCAGTTTCCAAAACTTTCATGAGAGCAGACTACCAGCCTTCTGGGCCACCTCCTTTTTCATATGCAAATTTCAATGAGGTAGGCAAGCTGCTTGTGGACATGATATCCTTTGTCCTAGGGTTCTCCACAAATGATCATGTTGATGAAACTGTTTTGGTCTTGTTATCTGCATATAGCCTTGGGAAGCCCCCTGCTGTAAAATACAATTATGCCAAGTTTATTGCCAACAAGATACATGACCAACTGGTGAGGCTGGACAGGGAAGCAATATTCAAATATTCATCATACATCTATCACCTCTTCATGTACTATCATACAGATTGCTTCCAGTGCCACATCAAGAAACTGGATTCACAGAGTGAGAGGAGGTCTGTCATCTTCTGGTCTTCAGTTTTTCATCAAATCCATAACTCTCCCTACTCCTACTGTGAATTTATTGACCAATTTGTCTATCCAGTCACATGCCTCTTGAAGAGGTCTCCTCCTGCCAGGTTGTCCAAAGATATGCAGAAAATCTTACAGCTCTCCAGGATTATAAAATAGGTGATTGGTATTTATACCAAAATCACACAGTCATCAGGATCTATGGCTGTGAGCTTTGTCCTTACAGGCTCCCAACGTATGTGCCTATGAGATTGTTTGCCTTGGAATACTATAGGCAACTCATCAATTCTGACCTTACACACTTCCACGGTGCCAAGAAGAAAGCCAATCTCAAATCGAGAGACCACCTAGGCCCCTTCATCATGAACAAGAAAGATGGTTGGCAAGAAGCTGATCAAATATTGGGGAAACAACTTAAACTCAAAAGGAGCTTCTGGTGGGTCCCTTATGACCTTCAAGGATTTATCAGTGCTAGGAGATTCAAGTATAGGCTGCTAGCCTATAAACATTGTCCATATCCACAAATAGAACACTTTGCCAACCAGGATGAATGGGTGCCTGATACAATAGTAGAGGAATTTACTCAAGAAGAGAAAATGGAGCAGACTGTGAAAGATTTAGAGAAAACTCTTGACTTGGATTCTTGTCAGCAGGTCATATTCAAGCAACCAGTCCAAGTGGGAGAAGGCACATCCACTGCTGCAGTTGCACAGACTACCCAGCAGGCATCTACAACCACCACTACAACAAAAGGAAAAGAGATAATGGATGAAAAGCAAGAGACAAAGACAGGGCAACCCAGCACTTCAAAGGATCAAAGTCAAGGGCAAGCCCCTTTACAGCAAACTGAACCACCACAAATCCCAGTTCTGCAAACACCTCTCAATAAAGAGAGAGGCAAAAAACGTGATAGAGAGGAGGTCACACCTCCAAGTGCGTCAACACAGCAACCGGAGGCCAAGAGGCCAAGAATTGACCCTCAGACTGAGGGAGAAGACATCAGTGAAGAAAGAGAAGAAAGCCAAAGTAGAGAAAGACAATCCAGCCAGCAGACTGCCACTAGTTCATTTCAGCAGGAACAGGCCATACAGCAAGGCACAGAGGTATCCTCCTCAAGGCAGCAAGGCAAGCAACCAGCTCGTATCAAAGGGGGTTTCATGGAGATCAAGGCACAAAATGAATTGTTGAGAGTACAACTCTGATCAATTCTTGAAGGCAACTCCCTCCAAAAAACAAAGATTGATGGCTGCTTATGATTTCAAGGAGGACAAAATGATTTTTACTAATTTAAAGCCTAAAGTTCCACATCCCAAAACCTCTGCAAATTACATAAGGACAAACTTGGAGGTCTTTTCTAAAGATATACATCCAATGGATCAAATAGAGTTGCACAAGCAAACAGGGGAAATGGTTTATGCTACGCTTGCAGACAAGGCCATGCTAGCCCATCAGTTGAAAGAATCACTGAGGAATACAAATACACAGCTTGATTTGGAAAGGATGTCTTCCCAGGCTAAGGACAACAGAATAAAAATGTTGGAAGACATAATCATTGATCTAGGACATGATCCAAAAGATCCAAAGGGTGTTAGGGCCCTTATGAAAAAGAAGGAGGATGATATTGCTACACTCAGGAAATAGGCAAAGCTGCCTGCAACTATTCACCCTGACACTACAGAACTTGCACAGGAAAAACAGCTTGATGACACCATGGATTTACTTATGAAGATGAATCAAAGAATACTAGAGATGGAAGGAGAATTCGAGAAAGCATGGCAAGGTAGACAGGGAGAATCAACCTCCCATCCCCCTCAAACTTCTACAACTCTTGGCCCTGCCCCTCCTACACAAGCAGCAGGAGCCCCTCCTGCCATTCCAGCACCAACCACAACCACATCAGCAACAACAGCAACAGCAGCAGCAAAATCTAGCATGAGTATGGAGGACTTGATGAAAGTTGTCAAAGAACTTGAAACTCAAGTGACAGAAATAAATGAGGCCAAAGATAGACTGGCCAAGCTAGAGGCCAGCTATGACAAGTCCAAGATGACTGTAGCAGAGAAGCATTGAGAAATAAAAGCATTGGAAGCCAAAGTGAAAGCTTTGGAAAAAGAATTGCTTCTAGGAAAAACTCTAGCAGAAATCAAGAAGATAATCTGGGCCAAAATTGGCCAATAAATACATGACCAATGGAGGTCAATCCAGGCAATACATGAGCATATTGAACTGATAGGCATAGCTCATGTTGAAATACAAAGGGCCAGAACAACACTAGGAATCATGCCCGAGCAGGCCAATAAAATGATACATTTCCTCAATACCCACACTAGGGAGGAATTGGCAGCACTAGAAGTAAACAACAGAAAAGACACCATCCTGACAGCTAAGAAAGTGCTGACTTTGAGGAATTTCACTCAAACACTAGAAAGAAAATGTCAGGATTTGAAGGCAAAAATTGATGAATTCAGGGCAAAGATGACAGTATTGCAGGATAAAGGACTGGAAAGCCTAGTGATTGGCACAGGACAACTGCTGTCATATGATCAGTATATCACAAGGATCAACAATTATGTTGAGAATCAAATCACAACATCCAGCAGCTCCACAGAAGAGGCAGGGCCTCCCTCTGGGCAATCTCTGTATGATAAATTAGAAAATTTATTTTTTATTGAGCATGAGATAAATCATATGTTTGAAGTGCCTCCAAATTTCTATAGATATACTGAAGCAGATGAAACACTGGTAAAAATAAGGAGACATCAGCTACCTCCAGCTGATTGGTGGCAGGCAATGCTGGAAATTCTGCCGAGGTGATCCAACTATATTATTCGTTTTTTGTGAAAATTCAGATCTCAGTCACAGTACAGGTCAGCAGACAATTCAGCACGCAGATATCACAGGAAGCACTCGTACAGTGACTCACCAAAAAACTCAGACAGTAGGCTCAACTAACGCAGAATTAAAGGCACAGCTACAGCCAACTTTCCTGAGCCAAAATGTCAAAAGTTGTGTGACAGAAAGATAGCTGCCATCTCAACATTAAATGTTGTAGTTATATCTTTCATTTACTTTTTGTAAGAGAGTTGGTGGTGTAATTTATTGCACAATAACTCACTATTGAGATATTTTGTATTCTATTTTTGTATATATATCCCCTCAAAGAACGTATTGAGGGTCGGTTGTAGTAAAACTCTTTCAGAAGAGCTATATTTTATATCTGAGACATTTGTGCTAATACAAATTGCTGGTGGAGTTCCTGGTTCCTATACTGTCTGGAGGTGGAAATGAATGGCTCTGTTATGTTGCAGAATTCCTGTGTCATTTGCTGGAACAATAAGTTATTCTGAACTGTGTTGTTGTTTTTCTGTGTATGTCATAATTCATATATGTTCATGATCATAGTAAATAGAGAAAAAGAATATCTTAGGATTTGTTTGAATACACCCTATGCTCAATCTTTATTTCTAAATATGTTTTCTTCTGGATTAGCCATGGATATGAATTCTTAATTGCTCATGTCTAAACTAATTCTATCACTGTGAATATTGTTTAAGAATTCTTAACTGCTCTTAAGCAATACTTTCATTTTTCCCTTGTTAGCATAGTGAAAGATTCTCAATTGCCTTTCACTCACTAATTCCATAACTTCATTACATAAATCTAAGAAATTGTTCCACAGATGTCTATCTAGCTTTGTAGCAACACTCTGCCTTCAAAAACATACTTCAGCAACACACTTCTTTGAAATCCATTGCCCAATGGCCCAAACTCTTCTGTAAATTATACCTAAGCTCTGTTTGAATTCACCAACCAACCAAACTCAAACAAAATCAGCACACCATAACTAGCCTAAAATCATCCACCAACAAAGCTAAATCATAAAGAGAGAGCCCTCTCTGGTTGCAGGTAGGCTAGGACCTGTAACTAAAAGATTGGTTAGTGGTTACCTCGGCCGTATTCCCTTTAGGAAGCAGGGAACAACCTGAGTGATAACATCATTGGCGACTCCACTGGGGACTTTTTTTCAAATTACCACCTGAAAAGAAGCAGCTTCCTGTTTAACCTTCTCATAGAATACCAAGGAGATAAAACTCAGAAGCTGGCTCCAAAGAAGAAATCTCGTTACACTAGGTCCAACCCTGACCCTAATCCCTCAGCTGTCTTTGAAAACCCCAATTTAATCCCCAAGATCTTGAAGAAACAAGAGCAGCTAGGAGAGCTCTCAGACTCAGATACAGAACCAATTCAGTAGAGCTATATTCCTACTCCTGTCAAAGCATCAGTTTATCCTCACATAACCCCCACTTATCCTAGTTCCTCATCCACTTCCCAAGGTAGTTTCCCTACTCCTCCATCCCCAACAAACCTTACTCCTATTATCCCTGTTGTTCCAGCTGTTCCACTCCTTCTCGCTGTCCCTTTTATCCCTGCAAATATGGTTAACAGATATGCTCCTTTACACCTGCCTGCAAATCCAGGGGCTATGCCCCAAGACTATCAAAGAAAGATCGCTTACTTTGATGGTACTGGCACTTATACATCCCAGCAACACACCAAGAGAATGCAAGACTACTTTGAGAACTATGAAATAGATGATGAAGATGTAAGAATCAAAATTTTTGTACAAAGTTTAACATGGGATGTAAGGAACTGGTTTAGGTCTTTAGCTGCAAATTCTATACTCAATCCTGATGCCTTATACCTAAGTTTTTTAAACAGATGGGAAAATAAAAAAGACCCTCTACACATACTAACAGAGTATGATAACTTGAAAACGGGTCCACAAGAAACAGTTCAAGATTACTGTGTTAGGTTCAACAATGTATACAACGCCATTCCTCATAACCTAAGACCTCCACCTGATCTGGCCCTGATCAAATTCCCTGATGGATTTGATTCAGATATGGCATATCAATTAAGAGAAAGAGCACCTCCAAGTCTTGCATACATGCAAAATATAGCTATAAGTGTGGAGGCAAATCTGTTTGCCAAGAGAACCAGAGCAAAAAATGAGAGAAGAACAACATTTAAAGAGGAACCCTCAACCTTTGACCAAAAGCTAGATGCAATCATGAAGGGTATGGAGAGGTTGGGGGATAGAGTTGAGACCATGGAGAGAAAGTCCTCTTGGGAAGGGCAAACAAGCAACACTACTAGAAATCCCAATTTTAGAAAAAACCAAAACCCAAATGCTGGGAGGACTGGTCATGATCAGAATATCAGACCTCCATTTCAAGAAAAATATGCAGAGGCCTCAACCACTAGTGAACAAATAGAAGATCCCCAGATCAATCTAATGGGTTTGGACAGTGAACAACAAGTATTCTTAACACAAGATGATCAACAATCCCAAGAATACAAACAATTCCAAGCAAAATCTGGTGAGTCATTTGATTTCAGAGAAGGGTATGACACAACAGTCTATAAAGTACACAAACAATACAAGTTAAGAAGTAGAACCATAGATGTACCTGAGAATACCAAACAAACAGAGACCAAAATGCTCAAAAAATCTAGTGATAAAGCTGTCTTAACGGAGTCCTCAGATAAAAAACTCCAAAGGGAGGTCACAGTGGAAGATGTATCTGATATACAGCCTCCAGTAAAACCTACATCTGCACCCTTTCTTCCAACAGAAATCTTAGGTAGGCCTCTATAAAACAGACCTAATTCAGGCTTACCCCAAAACAGTGTACCTGACTAGGACAAGGTCACCCAAAATTCGGTAGAAAAGGAAAAACTTGCTGCTCACAATATAAAAGTTCAGATGGAAAAGCCTTTCAATCTTGAAACAGAAATTGGCAAACTGAAAATAGCAATTCCTCTTTCTGAACTAGCCAAACATGAGGTCTTCAGACAACAAATCAATAGATCATTACAGGTACCAGAAAATAGGGATGCAGTTAATATTCTGGATGATCAACCAGAGCTGATTTTTAGCTCAGAAGTCAATGGCAAATCAGTGGATGGAGGTACCCCTCCATTTTATGTGAGCCTAAACATCCATGACAAGGTGCTACAAAATGCCATGTTTGAATCAGGGGCCTCTCATAACCTAATGCCCAAATCAGTAATGGAAAAACTTGACCTAGACATCACCAGACCCTATAAAGATTTGTTTTCATTTGATTCCAGCTAGGTGAGATGTTTAGGCCTGATCAAAGACCTTTGTGTATCCCTAGTCCAGTATCCAGCCAAAACAATTTTAATGGATGTGGTAGTAGCTGACATTCCACCTAAATATGGTATGCTCTTATCAAGATCATGGGGTTCCAAACTCCAAGGATCTCTGCAACTAGACATGTCATATGCCACAATTTCAGTCTTTGGCCAACCAAAGAGATTATACCGAGAAACACTGATGAAATATGTGGTCAATAGTCAGGAGAAGCCCCAAAAATTCCCAATCTACTCCATTCATTTAGACATGGACTCATTCATACTGTACAATGCTGATATGTGTCCCAAAACTGAGGTCAAGCTCCTAAAAACAACATAAACGAGGCACATAAATGAAAAGTCTACTGCTCAAGATCAAAATATCACTGATGTGAGAAAACCTACACATTCTGCTGATAATATATCACAAGAATCACCAAAACTAGACCAGCCCACTGAACAAATCTGTAAATCCATGGAAAGAAACATTGATCAAGAGAACTTGTGGTGTTTAGAATTTGATGGGTCACTAAACAAGCTAGGAGCAGGAGCAGGGGTTTGGATACACAATACTCAAAATGACCATGCTCGAGGTCATGCATTTAGGCTTAACTTCAGATGTACAAACAACATGGCCGAATATGAAGCCCTTTTGCTAGGTCTCAAACTGATTAAGAGTCTTGGAGTGAACAAAGTTTCCATATTGGGTGATTCAGACCTAATTATAAAACAGATAAAGGGAAATTTTGTCACAAATGATCCCAGTCTAAGGTCTTATACGATAGCAGTAACAGACTTGCTCAACAGCTTCTTGGAATATTAGCTCACCAAAATACCTAGGAGCCACAACTTGCATACTCATAGTTTGGCAAATTTTGCAAGCACCTGTAAACTTCCTTTTGGGCCTAACCACCAGTTCACTGCTGAGATTAAACACAGGCCTTCTGTCCCAGACAATGTAGATAATTGGCAAGTATTTGAGAATGATACTCAGATAAATAATTTTTTGACCATGAAGGAGGAATTCTCAAACTTAAACATAGACACAAGCATTAGGGATGATCAACACCAAATTGATGAACTGAACACAAGAATATTAGCTGAAACAGCAGATCTGATATTACATCCTACAACCTTTGACTCTGCCAATTTACAGAAGCTAAAATTAGCAGATCTTGATGAAATTATTGAAGAAGAAACTGAAGTAATTCAACTAAAGGATAATTTCTTGCCCACAGGTCTTACTCCTTTAGAAGACATTTTTGATTCAAATGATCTCCCTAAGAAACCAAAGATGCAACCCATCAATGCAGAAATTGAGGAGTGTAATATTGGGACCACTGAAAATCCCAAAATGGTCAAGCTTTCTAGAACCTTACCTCCTGATAAGAAATCGGAATATATTAAACTGTTCAAAGAGTTTCAAGATGTGTTTGCCTAGAGTTATGAGGACCTTAAATCCTATGATACTACAATTATCCAGCACACAATACCCCTAAAAGAAAACCAGAAACCCTTTAAACAGAAATTGAGAAGAGTGAATCCAGTCCTTCTTCCCCTAATTGAAAAGGAAGTAAAACGAATGTATGAAGCTGGGATCATTGCACCTATAAGATTTTCTGAATGGATTTCTAACCTTGTACCTACAAGAAAGAAAACTGGGGAGATAAGACTTTGTGTTGATCTGAGAAATTTGAACAAAATCTCTCTCAAAGACCACTACCCCTTGCCAAAAATGGATCACATCTTACAAAGGGTAGTGGGAGCTTCAAGGATCTCACTACTGGATGGCTTCTTAGGATTCATTCAAATTTTAGTTCACCCAGATGATCAAGATAAAACAGCTTTCACCACACCTTGGGGAACTTTCAAATATGTCAAAAATGCCTTTTGGACTCAAGAATGCTGGAGCCACATTTCAGAGGGCAATGGACATAGCCTTTGCTAACGAAATCTATGAATTCTTAGTCATATACCTTGATGATCTAACAACCTTCCCAAAATCAGACCAAGAACATTTAAAACACCTCAGACAAGTGTTCTTAATTTGAAAAAAGTATGGCATTTCTTTGAACCCAAAGAAATCACTAGTTGGCCTGGAAGAAGGAAAAATCCTAGGCCATATAATTTCAAAAGATGGCATAAGAATTGACCTTGATAGGATTCAAGCTATACTTCAGGTCCCTCATCCAAGAAACATCAAAGAATTACAAGACTTTTTAGGGAAGATTAATTTCCTAAGAAGATTTATTCCTAACTTGGCTGAGCTGATAAGATTGTTGAACAATATGCTCAAGAAAGATGCCTAAGTCAAATGGATAGTTGAAGCCAAACAAGATTTTGAAGAAATCAAGATAGCTTTAATAAAAACATCTGTTCTTACAAGCCCCAGATTTGATAGAGATTTTATAATCTTCTCCTTTGCGTCTTACCATACAATTATTGCTATCTTACTGCAAAAAGATGACTTCGGATGTGAAAAACCTATTGAATTTTTCAGTAGAGCCCTTAGGGATGCCCCACTCAAATAGCAGATTATGGAAAAGCAAGCATATGCACTTGTCAAAGCCATAAAGGATTTCAGAGTTTATATCTTATACTCTCACATAGTTGCATATGTGCCCAATGCAGTGGTCAAAGACATTTTAACTCAAGAAGGAATTGAAGGTAAGAGGGGAAAATGGATTGCCATCATTCTGGAATATGATATAGAAATCAAACCAACAAAACTTATAAAAGGACAAGGGCTAGCTAAACTAATGACTGAAACTAATTTCCAAGCCCTTGACATCAATGAACTGGATAACGAACAGGAGATGGCGACTCCACAGATCAATCAAGCCCTTTTACAATCGCCTTAGTATGCTGACATATGTTTTGTATTATAATAGATATGTTTTATTTTGGAAAAATCATGAAGGTGTCCTGCTTAACTTCCTAACTTCAGATGAAGCTGATAAAGTCCTTAGATAATTTCATGCAGGAGATTGTGGAGGGCACTTATATTGGAAATCCACAACTGATAAAACCCCGAGGGCTGGATTTTATTGGCCCTCCCTATTTGCTGATTCAAAAAAGGTTGTGATGACATGTCATAAATGTAAGATCTTTGAAGGGAAGAAAAAGTTGCTTCCCTTACCCCTCAAGCCCATTTCAACAATGGGGCTTAGACTTCATTGGGGAAATTCACCCTTCATCCTCAGGCCAGCATAGATGGATCCTGACAGCTACTGATTACTTCACCAAATGGATAGAGGCCATACCTTGCAGACAAGCAAATGACTCAATTATCATACAATTCCTAGATACCAATATCTTGTCTAGATTTGGCTTCCCAGAGAAAATCATAACAGACAATGTAGCTGCCTTTAAATCCAAAAGAATGATCAGCTTCTGTCACAAATATCATATCACCCTAGGTCATTCAACAACCTATTACCCTCAAGGCAATGGCCTAGCTGAGTCCTCCAATAAAAGCCTAATTAACATCATCAAAAAGGTCTTGGAGGAGAACAAAAAGAATTGGCATAAGGAGCTGGTAAATGCACTATGGGCAGATAGGTTGACCACTAAAAGATCTATTGGTACTAGCCGATATGAATTGGTGTATGGCCTAGAAGCTGTGTTGCCATCATCTCTTGGGGTCCCTGTGATCAAATTGTTGCAGGAAATACAAGCTAAACCCAATGATATCCAGAGGAGGATCAATCAAACAATTCACTTACAGCAAAGAAGGGAAGAAGTGTATCAGAGAACCTAGGTTCTGCAAGAGAAGCTGAAAAAGGTGTTTGACAAAAGAAAAAAAGCTGAAGACTTTTTCATAGGAAACAAAGTATTGAAATGGGACTCTAGGAGGGAAGACAAAGGGAAACATGGAAAATTTGACTTTCTCTGGAAAGTGTTAGTGTCAGTCTTTCCATCCTTCCTCCAGTGATCAAATATTCTCTTACAATGTGGTCTCAGAGTGTCAAGGTCAAATTTTGTCATTTCAAAGAGTCTTCAGGCAAAATTTGGTCACTAGGCATTAGGTCTAGGGGTTTGTTTTCACTCCTTCTAAAGTTGTCCAAATTTCAGTCTATGTCACTATTTAGCTGATTCTATCATCATTCATAGGGTTGTCATTATCATGTCAATGTCTAATGAGTCATTTTACACCTTGTTCATGCTTCAGTTGCGCCTAGGTAAGGTCATTTTCGTCTCCTAGGGTTTTGAAGGCAATTTCTCTTTGAATGGCCAAATCATCAGCAAAACTTGTATCCAGATGTTCATACACCTTTCCCTATCCTTAATGTACCTTATTAAACACTTCCCATCACTTAGATCCCCCAAATTCCTCATTTTTGCACAAACCCTAATTTCTTGCTACAACTTGGCAATTTTCTAGGTTGGGCCCGTGTTTTGCCCTTTTAAACCCCTTCCCCTCACTCGATCTTTGATATTCCACTTTCCCCTGCTTCCTAACATCCCTCCATACTTCAAAAAATTTCCCAAAGAATTTAGTAGCCCCTTATCCCCTTCATTTCACTTCATTTCGACAAACTCCCTTGTTTCACACATCGGGATAAGTTTCACTCAAAACGTGTTTTAGAGCAATCACAGATTAATTTTGGAAACTTGAGAGAGGTTTTTGTCCAAAACATGCCAAAGAAGAAAAACCTCCTTCACTTTTTACACAGGTGTCATGGTTTTAGAGAAATTTCAAAAATATCATTGCCTCAGGAGAATCGAATGCACCTCTGAAGTGACCTTGGGAAAATCAAGTTGTCTCCTAGCTTGGTTGGCCAAATGACTTTCTTTATGAGTCAAATGATAAATAGACACTAAGATATTTCGAATGAGCTATCATGAGATCAATTTGGAGTTGAGGAAGGCATTCAAAAGCTGACTGGAACAACACTCTGCCTTGAGGCAGCCTCATTTGGCACATTTTGAGCAGTATTAGGAGATTTGATTTTTGGCAAGGCAAATGAATTCTAAATTGAAAAATTCTACTTGGGTTGGAAATTATACTTATAGAAATTTCCAACAAGCTATCCTGTGCCCAATATTGACACCGAGAAGGCCTCCCAAAAGCATCTGAAAGTTGCGCTACGCGTAGGGCTCAAGCGCACTACGCGTTGGGGTTTTGGCTCAATGCGTAGCGCGTCGTGCGCTACCCTTAGGTTGGGGAGGTCCATTTCAAGAAAGGTTTGAATTTTTGGATTTTTCATGACAAAATACACTTGCTCAGCCATGGCCAAGAAATTTCATGGAGATTTGAGCCCCCAAAAGGTCAAAAAAAAAAGCAAAAAATGACCTTCTGCCACTTTTTGGACACACAGGAAGCAGTCTTGGGATATTGAAATTTTGGAGGGGAAAATGGCCACCAAATTGAAAAACTATACTTGGGCTGGAAATTAGACCTCCAAGCCTTTCCAACAAGCCCACTTGTGCCTCATTTGGATGCTGGGAAGTGCCTCAAAACTGGCTTGAAAGGCGCACTATGTGTTGGGAAAATTTGCCAGTTTTGCACCTTCAGCTCAGGAAAACGCAGCATTGACTAGTTTTTAATTTTTGGTGGGATTTTTCATCCTCTTTGATGTAATTTCATGATTTACATGGAACTTTTTACCTATTCTATAATATTCATTCATAAAATGGCAAAAAATTAATGAATGAATTGTTTCCAAGTTTATAGAGGCAAGTTGTTTTGATTGCCTAGTTTGTAGTGCTCAGTTTAGAATTGGTTGAAACAACTCCTAGAAGGAGGAGCTCGACCCCTAGAGGTTAGGGAATGGTTTGAATTGGTCTATATATGTATTTTTTCATTCAGCAGCAGAGGTTGGACTCTTGGGATAACTTTGAGACTATATTGTACATATCTTATCAGCATTTTTGGCAAAGGAAAGACCAGGGTTTTGCAGCACTATTTGGGATCCATGTGGCTTTATGTCTTGATGGTGTGTTTCTCTCAGTACTTGTAAGTTGTGTATGTGCATCATCATCTCTATTGAATCTTCTATTATTAAGCAAAATAAAGTGTTAAGGTAGAATCCATGAAATTGCTATGCTCTGCCTTTAAATTTGTTTAATATTCTATGTTTTCTTCAATTTAAAGAGAATCCTTGAGACCCCTTGCTCTCCTTAGCCTCTCACCGGTCTGATCTATCCATCTCACTCGCTTAAAGGCATCAAAACAATTTCCTATCTTGCCCCAAGTGGACCTCTGCAAAAATTGTGCCTCATCCCCACACCCAAATTTACCTTTCCCTTGATTTCAACAAAATTATAAAAAATCAATCCTAAACTCTTTGTACTTAATACCTAGCCTAAAATCAGTCATCAATTCGGTCATCTCGAGCCTTTTCGAATATCTTTTGCCGAGTTTTACCCGGAGAGACCCCTCTCCTGTGGGCTAGCTACGAGGCTGAGCGTGGTTTGATGTGGCCTTGAGTCTTGCCGTATTTCAGCCTAAGGCGGATTTGAGCGCTAAAATAAAGGACCATTTGTAATTCAGGCTATGTAAGGCAATAAAACCTTTTTTCTAAAGAGTCTGGATGAGTCAAATAATGATGAAGGCCCAGTGAATGGGAGAATGCTCAAGCACTATTATGATCCATGAGCATAGTACAGTCACACATTGTACATAAAAATCTATATTTTCAGCATTTTTCGTTTTACAGCAGATAGATAAAAGAACAACTACAATAGATTTTGAAGAATGATCAACAAAACTATATCAAAGATGACATAGATGCTTGAAAAGCTCCACAAACAAATTTGAGGAAGGTCTATAGAACAAAGAACCAATGATAAGCAGTGACACAGGTCAGCAAGACACAAAGTGGTAGTTCTTGAACAAATAAGGCCATCTGACCTGTTGTTCTTGGCTTTCCCCAAGAAAATCCCTCCCCAAGTGGAGCCACTGTTAGGTTCCTATACCAATAGGTTTCATCTTTCATGATTGACAGTGGAAGGGCTAAATATGTTCATCATTGCAGGCTGCAAAGGTTCCATATTTTGTGTACATACTAGGAAAATTAAAAAATGAAAAGAGGATATGCCTTAAAAGAATAATCAAAAGGCAAGAAAATCAAATGGTCAAAAGAAAAGTGAAAATGAACCCCAAACTAAAGACCAGGAAAGCGGCTAGTCGAAAATGCCACTACTATCTTTTGGCAGTGTCACAGTCTACAAATACTGACGCTAATCATACTTGATGGATGGCCCAATAGTCTAATCTGGACCATGCCATGTTTAAATTGCCTGTTGCAGAATAGAGAATGTTTCTTGTCCAAACAGCTCAAGCTTGGCAGATGACTAGCTAGGTAGAGAAATGAAGGATCCCAACTGCCTAATCTAGGTCCTTGGAAGAAATAAGGGTAGATTTAGATGTTGGAAATAATACTGAGAGGGGGGGGTGAATCAAAATTATCACATTAATAAAACTTTTTTTTTTTTCAAACTCTGATTCATATATGCTACTTCCACAACTTCTTATGATGAGTGCATTAGAACATTATCAACCATATTATCAGTTAACAGATGCAGTAACATAGAATAGATCATCACACATAAGGCACACACATGAACACCATGATATAAGGTGGAAACCCAATGCGGGAGAAAACCACCTGCTGCAAGTCATCTCAATCTTCTTCTTAATAAGAAAATCCTTTTACAATATTTGTACTGGTGCAGTCTTATACCAGTACGGGAGATACAACCCCCTTTGCTCTTGTACTAGCCAATCCATTTACTAGTACGCAGGCTGCTACCTGCTACAATGCTCCAAAGATTCCCCTTTGCTTTTGTACTAGCTTAAGTACTAGTACGTAGGCGCTGGCCTACACTCTTCTCTCCTCCAGGTACCACGTTTCAATACTGGATACACTAAAGCACAACACATAATCTGAAAGGCCATGTTTCATCCAATTTTCATACTGGATCCATAAACATCAAATCATCATCAAGTACCAGTAAGTCAACCAGATAACCAGATCTCCTGCGGCACCTCCTGTGCCGCCTCCTGCGGCGTCTCCTGCGGTGCCTCCTGTGGCGTCTCCTGCGGCGACTCCTGCGGCGTCTCCTGTGGCGACTCCTGCGGCACCTCCTGCGGCGCCTCCTGCAGCGTCTCCTGCAGCGCCTCCTACGGCGCCTCCTGCGGCGACTCCTGCGGC
>APFE031202470.1:12417-57960 GCA_000404065.3 Pinus taeda
AACCACGCTTAGTCTGGTAGCTAGCCCTACCAAAACAGGAGAGGGCTCTCTCCGAGTCACGCTCAGTGAATAGATAAATGAAATGGTCTAAGATGACTTACAGTGAAATATTGATCTTAGGATAGTAAGTAAATATGGATACAAGAAGCAATTTTTTATGAATGACTTAGTTTCTAGGATGGTATGGGACCAACAGACAGCAATGAATAGAGAATTTAATACAAAGGCACAGATTACTTCATGAGGCAAGATAGGTAGAAAGTCTAGCAATGTAGTTTGAAATAACACGGAATGGATAGATTGCTTAGGAGTGTGAAAAGGGCATAAGTACATGAATCCTTTTCAACACAAGAAGAACACTAAACATGAATTTTTCCCACAGGCAGAGCAATAAAAATGAATTCTACCTTATCTAACTTAGAAAATTTCACTGGAAATGAATATGAAATGAACTGTGCAACATAAAGAAATACATATGAAACATAAGAGACACATTTGCTACACTCACAACCACATGAATCTCATGAAATAGAGCCGCTGCCTTTCATTAATCCTCTATCAAAATATACAATGAAGAAACAGAGTTTCTTTCCCATAGTTGCCCAGAAATTACAAGCCAAGAAACCCTTTGTAAATGATTTGCATACAATAAATATAACATTCCATGAGGAGATAGAACGCCCAAGATTTGGGGAGTTTCTCAAATCATTACAAAATGGAGATGGAAAGCCAACCATTAGCTACAGGTGCAGCGTTACAAAGATGACAAATGGCTTGGGTGACCATTTGCCTTCCTTTGCCACTTGGATAGAAGCCAAATTCTTTAAACTTTGTCTTAGTTGCCAAAAAAAGTGAAGTGTAGATGAGCAGGCCCACTTGGAGAAAGCTGCGAATCGAAATTTCGCAAAATGGAGGTGGATTTGGCCTTTTTCCCTATATGCGCCGCACCCAATTCTATATGCGCCTCGCCACTTTGGAGGCTGTTTTGAGGCACTTGCAGGAGTCCAAAACGTGCCCAAGTGTGCTTGTTGGAAAGCCTGGCCTGTCTACTTTCCAACCCAAGTGGAATTTCTGAATGTGGTGCTCATTTACCCCTCCAAATCTTCATTCTCCCAAGACTAATTCTTGTGTGTCAAAATATGGGCAGAGAGGTCATTTTTTGGGTGTTTTTGACCTCCTGGAGACTCAAATCATTCCCAAATTTATTTTCCAAGCACCAGTAGTCACGATTTTGCATGCTAAATCCAAAAATGCAAGCCATTTGTCATTTAGAGTTCCCAATCTTAAGCATTGCGCCACACGGGGAGAAAAAACCTGTGTTGTGACCAAAACTTTGCCATGTGACCAAAATTGCCCCAAATTTCTTGAAATTTGGGCTGGAGGTTCTCTAAGAGGCACTATGTCCGGCCATAGAGGCTTCCACCAAGATTCAAAGCTGATCTTGCTCTTTTTTCTTCTTTTACCTCTTTGGTGCTTTGCTCAATTTTGCCTTCAAGATCCTTATCCGAGCCTTTGAACTCATGTTCCGTGCCCTGTAATGATAAACCATCCACCTCAGTATGGTTTTGTCTCTATCAGCCTTCTCAGCAATCTCTCAAGGTGGATGTTGATATGCTCAAGCCAAGAATCACGATCATTGTTAATCTCTTGCTCCAAGGTAGTGAGCTCGATCCTCCTTTGTTGGGCAGCTTGTCGATTCTCACGGATGCTTTGCAGCTCCATGATCTCATGCTGGTCCTCAAGCTGCTTGTTCCTCTGCTCCAAATACCTGATGATCCATTTGGCCCTCTCCAAATTGAGTGACAAGTCTTGGATCCCTGTTTTCTGCTCTTGAATAGTCATCCTAAGTCTGGCACTCTCCACATCTGCATCACCATCCTGAATGAGGATGAAGTCAACCTCCTGTTCACCTGATGGCCCCTCATCATGCATGGGCTTCTTGCCCTTATCCTGTACCGATGTCATCGATGCTGGAAGCGAGGCCCCTTCCACCTCGGGTGGAGATAACACTCGCTTTGCTGCTACAAACAAGTGCCTATTGCCTCTCTGATATGTAACGAATACTAGCATAGTAGTGGTCTCATGGACCTCATACTGATGAGAAGGACCACCTATCTCATGCTTTGCCTCTGATAGTGCCTTTGAAGTGCTGAAGAGGTCACCGGAGATGAAGTCCTCCCAAGCAATGCTCTGCAATCCCAACTGATGATCCACCAAAATCCGGATAAGAGCAAAGTGATAAACACTGTTAAGTTGCTGCTAAGGGGTCTTATGCTACATGAAGGTGTTCATCCTCTCTATGTTCCTAAAAATGAAAAATGGGAGGTTCATCATCTGTACCCTGGTAAAGTGCATGAGCAACCTGATGTGATAGGCATATAGACAAGAGAACTTCCCCTCACAGCTGAAGTACTGCATGATCAATTTCATGAGTGGAGCATACTCATCTTTCAAATATCTGAACGGAAAGACTCTTGTCAGCTGCCTCAAGAATCTGGCCTTAATGTAAGGCTCATAGTGTTTCCTATCCACCTTCTTTTTCTTGTGCCACTTTTCTCCAACATTTGGTATGCCGGTTGCCACTGAGATAGTTTCGGGTGTCAATGTGAAGGTCACCCCAGCCAAGATAGACTGACCTCCATGTAGATGAAGCACAAGAAGGTGGGCCAACTCATGACGAACTCTAACATTAGCCACCCTTTAACAAAATTCAAAACATGATAGATGCTAGAAACATGACATGGCAAGAGGGCAGGCCTGTAATTTAGTGAGGGTAGTTGGCTCATCCCTAACATGTTTTCCACTCTTGCGATGTCTCCCGAGAGCCTGTTCTTTCGAGGATGAATTACTTTGTGTCTCCATCTCATACTCTGATGAATGCTGAGATGCCATGGCTGCTATGTGTACTATACTTGGGCTGCCCTTTGATGATGTTGCGAAACTAGGTGTTTTTGTGATATCTGCCATGAAGGGGAACAATGAAAAAGGGAGTATTAGGAGGACAGTAATATGATGGGAATAGGGGTTATGGGGAAAAGTTTGTTTAGGGATATGTAGGGGGTTTGGGTATTTGATAGGGTAGGGTTTTGGGGTTTTGACAAGGTAGGGTTTTGGGGTGTTATGTTGACAAATAAGAGGACGGGATAGGGAATAGGGTTTGGTAGTGTTTTAGGGTGGGGATAATAGGAAAAATAAGAAAGGGTGGATAGGGAAAAATGGCAAGCAAGGGAAAAATGAGGGGTGAAAATGGAACCTTGGCATCAACACCACAATTATGCAACCCTAACAATAATGGCTTTTGGTGTTTTTTGAGTGGTTGGTTTTATGCATTTTGTGGCAATTAAACATAGCCATGAAACACCATATCATTCGTAAAATTTGATGAGCAAGCGATGATATAGAGCCTACCTGTCAATTTGAGGGGTTTCACAAGAAATTTGAGGCGATTTGGCACGATTTCAGGCCTTTGTGGGTGTGCGTCGCGCGCCAAACCCAATGCACCGTGCACTGTGTGTGCACCGCACAATTTGCACTGTGGGGTGGCTCTGTGTGCACCGCGCCTTGTGTGTGTGCCGCACCCCTCTGTGTATGCGTCGCACCCTAGAAAATGCCTCCAACTTCACTCCAAACATGCACTTTGCCTCTGAAACACCTTGCTATTTGTCTCAATAACCTTGATTAGCACAATGAGTTTGATTTTGGTGGAGACTTGTATATAAAGGCTTTGAAATCATTATTTTAATTTTTTCCTCTTCAAAAACCCATTTTGCTAATGTTGTGTTTTGAAACTTTTTCACTGACTTAAAGCAATACTGAATTTCACTTTTCCCTTTGAAATTTTAGCTCAAATGATGAAATTTTCACCACTCTTTGTAGGGCTTGCATGACAGGGCATTTGGCCACAGAAATCATGACTGCACCTGAAGAAATCAACTGATGACTTTTTTGCAAATTTTATCACAAATGACACTGTTTGCCTTTTCTTCAAAATAGAGTTTTAAAGAACAGTTGAAGTCTATCAACATGACGATGAAATTCTCTAAATCATAACTTTGTAAGGGCCTCACTCTGGCCTGCATGGCTTTATTGGATATGTTTGAAGACCAAATTGATTAATCCCGAGACCTAATCATCGAAAATGACTTTTGTCCATTAAAGGACCAGACCTTGACTGTCATGGACTTTGATGATCATTGACAAAAGACCTAAGCCAACAGGAGCCAGACATGAGGGGAAATGACTAGCATGACCTTTTCCATCAGATTATGGCATGCCCCTAGTGGAATGCAGCTGGGTGAATGGAGCGGGACTCCTAAAATTGAAATGCATAAAGAGTTTTGATCTCTGACGGAGGACTGACCAGACCGACTCTAACAGATCCCTTTTAGCCTCTTGTAGAAGTTCATGCGAGCGATTTTTCAAAGTCTGATCACAATGGATGTCTCCAGAATGGTACGAGGGACTTCTTAGGACCTCTCAACACCTTCCTCATCTTTAGCAAAAGCCAACTCCATCCTCCTTTGCCACCAAACCTCTGCACAGTCATAATCAATCAAACCATAAGCATAATAATTCCACATGAAAATACTCAAAAGTGCAAAAAGAGGATTTCTTCCTACCTCTCTTTTGAAAAATGTAAATTGCATTTATTCATTTCAGTTTTCCTTCTCTTTCTACAAGTAGAATACCCTCTATAGAGTTAGCTTTTTTTCATCACAGTAAAATCTTCTTCTGAGAACTCATAGAAGTTGGCTTAAGCTCCTAGTGAACTTGTGCCAGTTGATCAAGTGATAACCTGCAATAAGAGCTAGTACTTGTGCATACAACACTGTCGCTTCCAAGTTTGTTACAAACTACCGGGTTAATAAAAGTAAAGAAGGAAGCCCTAGGAGTTGCAACATTATTGCTACAATACTGGAGCTCACCACTCTTTTTGGTGCTATTGTCGGGGAAGCGTTAGAGTATTTGTGATCACTACTTTTCTTCTATTTTCTACTGCAACATTCCACTAAGTAGTTTATTTCAGCAAGAGTAGAGTAGTTGTTTCATTTCAATTCTGCAATTTCATTTCAGCAAGAGTAGATTAGACATTTCCTGCTTTCATTTCAATTCTGCAATTTCATTTTAGCAACAGTAGATTAGACACTTCCTGCTTTCATTTCAATTTTGCAATTTCATTTTAGCAAGTGTAGATTAGACGTTTCCTGCTTCCATTTCAATTTTGCAATTTCATTTCAGCAAGTGTAGATTAGACATTTCCTGATTTCATTTCAATTCTGCAATTTTGATTTCAGCAAAGTAGATTCATTTCAATTAGTTGCAATTTTTGTTCAATGCATTTCAATTTTTGCAGGTACAAGCAAAAAAATAAACAAAAAATCACCCAAAAAAAAGAGACTTCCTTTCATGCCTTGTAGGAACAGAGATAATTCAGGAAAATTCCTACGCAACACCTCCACCACATCACTGAGTCACCCTTCTCTCTTCTTTGGTGGCAGTGATCTAGAAGAACCTATAGGTGAACCTCCAGAGATATATGAAGATCCTATAGCAGAAGAAGAGCAAGAAACCATTCCTACTAAGACCATGGCTGAAAACAGAAACATTAGAGGAAATGGGAAAAGAATAGAAGGTGCCTTTCCTATCCGAGAGACCAATGGGGATAGAAAAATGAAAAACATAAGTCATTCAGCCTTACCTCACTTCCATGGACTGACTATCGAAGATCCTTATACTTTCTTGTTTGAATTTGCTATTCTCTATCGAACCTATGACTATGCAGAAGACGAGCAGAAGTTGAAACTGTTCCCTTCTACCCTCAAGGATGCAGCCTTTTGCTGGTTCATGGGGTTACCTGGAAACAGTATCACAATTTGGGCTCAGATGCAGCAAGCCTTTAACGACAAATACCGGGACTATTGCAGGTCAAAGGATACTAAGGAAGAGATCTTTCAAATGACCATGGGTAGTGATGAATCTTTAAAAGACTATGAAAATAGGTTTCAACGCAGTTATAAAAGGGTCAGGTGCACACTTGACCCTGAATCTCTGAAGTTGGTACTTCTAAGAGGGGTCCCTAAAGACCTCCTAGATACCCTCCACTTGCTGGTTGGGGGAGACATCTACCAACTACCTTATGATGACATAAAGATTGTGTTTAGAAACCATTCTAGGTTAGCTAGAAAGAGAGGTAGGGTAAGTCAACCTTTAGCTAGTACATCCTCATCTAGTTCATCCCTTAGAAATGAACTTGAAAATCGACTGGAAGATTTCAAGAGCGAGGTGAGGCAGACTCTTGCCATGCAAATGGATACCTTGCATAACAAAAGGATACAAAGGAAGTCGAGAGGGCTTTGGCCATTTTTTGTCCCAAGTCCACTAGAAAGCATCCTAGGAACAAATGTCCATTGCACTCTATAGAAGTGTGTTTAGTTTGTGAAGAAGACCATCCTATGAATCAGTGCCCTTCCTTGTTTGGAAACAAAGCTGCATATCAGGGGGTTGAAGGAGCCACTGAACCACTCTATTTCATGAACTGAAGGAGGCCACATGGACCCAGACCTTACCAACAGGGAATGCAAGGGACACCCCAAAGCTATTACAACCCCAATCAAGCCACTTCCATGCCTTCTTGGGGACCCCCTACTCATCCTTCCTTGTCCACACCCTCTCCTTGGTCATATCCACCTCAATACCAGGTTCCTCCAGTTTCTCATTCGTTTCATCCTTATGCTCAACTATAGCCTCAGTGGAATGCACCTCATCAGGGGTGGAGGCCCCAGTATAACTCTCCTCTCGCTCTTTTACCTCCACCACTTGCTCAACCACAATCATTAACTCCTGCTCCTCCAAGAGAACCCCAAATTCTTGCTCAACCGAACCCCAACAACAGACAGGCCCAGCAGGTATATAGTGGAGAAACATCATGCCTGACCTATGCTGTGGAGATTCAGGAGATTAACCTACGATCTGGGAAGGTTCTCCTAGATAGCCAACCTCCTCTTAATGAGGATGAGGAAGAAAAACAGGAAAGTGAACCAAAAGTCATTCCACCCTTTCTTGAGAGACTAACTGGAACCACACAATCGACCCTAGAAGAAACTGAACTTCTAGCAGAACTGAAACAGTTATGTGTAAAAACATCCCTTCTCCAAGCCATAAAGGATGTGCCTGTATACAACAAGCTGATCAAGGAGAAGTGCTTCAGGCACCCAGGTAGGCGCAAGAGAGATTCCACAACTATCAATGTCATAGGACAACCGTCCGACCTAATGTTGGGGTAGGTAATCTGTCCAAAATATCTAGACCCTGGGAGACTTGTAGTCGATGTCCACATCAATGGCACCATAATCACCCATACCTTGACTGATCTAGGGGTTGCCATTAATGTGATGACCAGGGACACTATGCTCAAACTCAACCTTCAAGGTTCCCTAAGAAAGACCTCAACAGTACCACAGTTAGCAGACCGCTCCACCGTGACCCCTGAGGGGATTATGGAAGATGTGATGGTCTCTATTGATTCCTAGGAGTACCCTGCTAATTTCCTAGTTCTCCAACCAAAAGAAAAGCTCACTGGGTATCCTCTCATCCTGGGAAGACCTTGGTTGGCTACTGCAGATGCCTACATCAGCTGTCGAGCTGGGAACATGACAATCAAGAATGGGCATATGTCCAAATAGCTAGTCCCCTATCCTCCTACGCAACCTCTACTAGGACATGATTTACCTCTCTGGTTAGAGGAGGAAGATGAGGATGAAGTCTATTTCGCACCATTGTGTACAGTAGAGGCTACCATGGGGGGTCCACAAACCAAGGATGATCTTATTGAGAACTTGATTCAGAATCCACCCCCTAGTGTGCTTCCCTTAGAAGAGCTGGTGGAAGAAACCAAATCCAATCCTTAGTTGATCTCTGTGTGGCTAATCTGACCTCTCTCAGAGTTAAGAATGTGGAATTTGGCCTAGAAAAAACCTTGAAGATCAACTCATCCCTATCCACTTCTCAGGAGAAAGAACTGTGTAGCTTGTTGAACAATCACTTGGATGCTTTTGCTTGGAGCTATATGGAAATGAATGGAATCCACCCTTCAGTCTGTACTCATCACATTTATATTAAAGAATATTGTAAACTAGCCAGGCAGACCCAAAGGAGGATGAATCCAGCCCTCAAAACATTGTCAAAGAATAACTACAAAAGTTGTTGGATGCAGGATTCATCTACCCCATCTCTGACAGTGAATGGGTTTCTTCTTTGGTGCTAGTTTCAAAGAAAAATGGGAAGTGGAGAATCTATGTAGATTATTGGGAACTAAACAAGGCCACCAAGAAGGACCATTTCCCTTTGCCTTTCATAGATCAAGTGTTAGATGACCTGGCAGGGAAGAAGTTCTTCTCCTTCCTAGATGGGTTTAGTAGGTACAACCAGATCCAAATCAGCTCGGAAGACCAAGATAAGACCACTTTCACTTGTCCATGGGGTACCTTTTCCTATCGAGTCCTTCCTTTTGCGTTATGCAATGCTCCTGCCACTTTCCAGAGAGCAGTACTAATCATATTTGCTGAACTGGTTCATGATTTAGTGGAAATCTATATGGATGACTTTACCCCTTATGGTTCTAACTTCCAGGAAGCTTTGAATAACCTGGGAAAAGTTTTAGCCAAGTGTATTGAAATGAACCTGTCCCTCAGTCCTGAAAAAATGTGAATTCTTGATGACTAAAGGGACCATGCTAGGTCATACAATTTCTCAGCAAGGATTACAGGTGGATTCCAATAATATTGCTATCATCCAAAGGGTCCCACCTCCTCAAAAGGTAAGAGATGTTCAGAGTTTTCTAGGCTTAGCAGGGTATTATAGAAAATTCATTAAGGATTTTAGTAAGCTAGCCTCTCCATTGTTTGGTCATTTGGGAAAAGATGTTGAGTTCATATGGACTGATAGTTGTCAAGAGGTTTTGGATGCCTTGAAAGGTAAGCTGGTAACTGCCTCAATCTTGAGAGGTCCAAACTAGGCCCTACCTTTCCACATTCACATAGATGCCTCAAACAAAGCGATAGGAGCAGCCTTAGGGAAAGTTGAAGAGAAACTGACTTATGCCATATACTTTGTCAGTAAAAACCTGTCCAAGGCATAATTAAACTACACTGTGACTGAAAAGGAGCTCCTAGATATAGTCGATTCCCTAAACAAGTTCAGACACTACATCACTAGCTATCAAACATTCATACACACTGATCATGCTGCAATTAGGTATTTGATGAATAAACCAGATGTACATGCTCATATCATTAGATGGTTACTTTTATTGCAACAATTTGATTTGACAATTGTTGATAAGCCAAGTAAAGAAAATGTTGTTGCTGATTTTCTGTCTAGATTAGATCTCCCTGAAAGTGAAGAAGGAATGGTGGATGATCAAATGCCAGATGTACACCTATTTTCTATTTCAGTACTCTCTCCATGTTTTTCTGATATAGAAAATTATTTGGTTTCAGCACAGTTTCCACCACACCTGTCCTCGAAAGAGAAGAGCAAGATCATGAGGAAAGGTGCCCCATTCAATTGAATTGAGGGAAATCTTTTTAAACTTGGCCCAGATTAAATTTTGAGGCGATGTGACAGGGAGGAGGAAGTTTTTGACATCTTCCTAACCTATCATGATGGGCCCTGTGGGAACCAATTTGCAGCAAAGAGGACTATTGGCCCACTATTTTCTGCAAGCGGGTTACTATTGGCCCACTCTTCATCAAGATGTCAGGAGATATATCAGCCAATGTAACCGATGTCAAAGGATGTGAAAACCTACTCCAAGGGATAAGATGCCCCTGCAACCCAAAGTGACTTTCGAGCCATTTGAGAAGTGGCGCATGGACTTTGTGGGTCCTATCAACCCTCTTTCAAAACAGAAATCTTACATCATTGTGTGTACTGATTACCTGACAAAATGGGTAGAAACAAAGGTGATCAAGGCAGCAACAAAAGAAAAAGTAGCTAAGTTTTTGAGGGAAAATATCTTCTACAAGTTTGGCTATCCAAGAGAGTTAGTCACTGATCAAGGGAGGGAGTTCACCTCCAATTTCATTGAAAACCTACTCACACACCACAAGAGTAAGCATAGACCTTCCACCCCCTATCATCCGCAAACAAATGGGCAGGTGGAAGTCACTAACAGAGCTTTGGAAGGGATTTTTGCTAAGGTAGTGAGAAGCAGTAGAAAAGATTGGGCAGATCGATTGGTTGAGGCCACCTGGAAAACCACCACAAGGTTTACACCCTACAAACTGGTCTATGGGAAGAGGGCTCTGCTGTCAATAGAATTTGAATATAACACATTAAGGATGGCAGCTCAGCTAGACCTAGATCTCAGTCGTGCACAAAAGGAAAGATTGCTTCAGCTAAATGGATTTAATGAGCAAAGAATGAGGCCCTACTCCACTCAGAGGTAGTCCAACTTCAAAGAAAAATATGGCATGACAGACACCTCAAAGAAAAACAATTCTAGCAAGGAGATTGGGTGTTGCTATATGATTCAAGATATATGGATTTCAAGGGAAAACTGAGGACAAGATGGCTGAGACCATATACAGTAGAAAAATGCAATGACAATGGTTCAGTCCTTATACGGACCATAGATGAAGAAGCCATCTCCATGCTCGTTAATGGGCATAGATTGAAGATCTACAGGAAGCCCCCTTTCCAAGAAAGAGTTCATTGAGAATCTGAGAAAAACAGTGTTGGCAGTGGAGTAGGTCCTTCTCTCCACTCCACCCACACCTTGAGCAAAAAAGAAAAAAAAAACTGAGGAAAAAAAAAAAGGAATAAATGATCCCTGGGTGAAAGCCTCTTGGAGGTGCTTAGGGTAGGTAATGATGGTGAAAACCTCCTGGAGGCACCTTAGTTTTCTCAAAAAAAAAAAAAAGAGGAAAAAAAGAAAAAAATTAACTTCTTCTGAATAAATTGCAGGTTGCAGGAGGGTCATGCAAGAGGAAAAGACATGGCCAGGCTGCACACACCCTTCATAGTCCATCCCTCCATCACCATTATCCTTTCTCAAGCCTTGGTCTCATTTTTGCTAAAAATGTTGCACCCTATAGGAAACTTTATGTATTCTATAGGAGGCTCCTGTAGAAATCACAGAGAGGCCAAAATCAAGTTCAGAGAAGAACCCGAGGGCTAGAAATTTGTCTAGAAGGCCTGTGAACCTCCCTACCACCATCCATCTACCTAACTCTCCATTCCATCCCTGCACACCCACATTTCCACTCATTTTCTTCTATCCCTGCACAGACAAATACATAAATTTTGGTTCTTCCATTCTGTAAACACAAAAAATATAATGACAAATAAATTAGCAGCATTCCTTGCTTATTCCTACTTGATACCTTCCAGCTGCTATTTATTTTCATTCAAGACCTTCTTCGGTAGTATTTTCAGTCCCTACTCAAGCATCAGCTTGAATTTCAGAAGGAGAGGCAGCTACAAGAAATCCTACAAGATTCCTGTAGCAGCTGATCCCTTTGAAAAACAAACTCCAGAGATAGGGTCAGTGTAGCAGGATGTATGAAGCATGCAAGGAGCAGATCTTGATCGAGAAATCACTAACATAAGCCAAAGGCCGAGCATGCAAAGCAGCAGCAACAACAACTACGAGAAAATAAAGTGCCAAGGTCTGAAGCATGCAGAACACAACAACGACTAGTAGGTAAGTGGCTAAACCTATTCCTTGGTTGCATGAATATTATTTACAAACTGCATTGACTATGGGAATGTTCACAATTAAACAGAATCGTTGGCTAGCTAAGTGGTCATCCTAGTTTAGTTCACACACCCTCGTGGAGTTCAAACGAGCCTTGTCCAAAGCAAACGACAGATCAGATACACAGTCAGCACGTGTGGCCTGTCAACTTGAAAAGAAAAAAACTCACAACCAATAGTGGTGGTGACGTATAACGGGATGAGGGAGGTGATGTTGGTCAGGTGACATGCAAAACCATAATTACACTAGAGTAGGACCAATGGTCCAGATGGGGATAATTTATCCATCCGACCACCTCACCTTCTCACCGCGGATTATGCCATCAGTTAAGTACAGTCTGTTCTAAGCCTCCACCACCCTTTGTTTCATTCTCATTCATGAAGTTCTCAAGTGCAGTACTCACCTACCACCTTCAGAACAATGAACCAGTCATTTTCTACCAGTTTTTCAAAACCCTCCCGCCTATTAGGCTCTAAAGGAGCACTACTGCATTCTACAGGAACAGGAACACCATCTACAGGAAGGCCATAGAGTAGCTCTGTAGCAGAAAAAGTTGAAATTTTTGTTAAATTCGAGCTTGAAAAGAGGTAGGCTTGGGAAATCGCTCTGCATATGATATATCTATATAAGGTGGTCGATTAAAAATACAGATTGGGTTGAAAAAAGAAAGGAAAGTGAAGCTTAAAAGTCTGCCTGTATTTTTCTGAGTTCTACACAGTGTCTCTATTTCCTTCTCTGCATTCAAAATCTGTCTTTTTCTTCCTCACATTCTTCTGAAAAAGGAATGCAATTATAGAAACCAAGCCTGTGAAAAAACGAATTTGCAAGTCTGTCTACTCTCTGAAGAAAAAAATTGCATTATACATTCTCTATTTTTTCAGAGTCTTGATTATTTTTTCAAAAACCGAGGAGAAAATTCAGGTTAAGAATAGTTTGAAGAGGGAAGAATTGAAAATTGATGTTGTAAACAAGAAGCACATGGGAAATTCCTCCTACAATTTCAGAAAAAACAAAGCTCAGTTATCCCTCTATTTCTGGTTTTGGAAATTGTTATTTTTTACCTCACCTGAGCACTTTCAAAAACCACTAAACACCATTCCAGGAGGTTTTATGAGAAAGGAGCCTTCGAACTCCAACAAATTGCATGAGCACCATGAGGTGGTGGCCCTCTTCAATAGGGAAAACTGGATGTATTTCTTTGATAGAATTCATGGACATGAGGAGGAGGTGACTGAAGAATTTTTTATGTCCTTAAGACCCCAGTCGAAAACACATGCTACAGTCAGTTTCAAGGGTTTAACCCTAGAGCTTACACCAGATTTTATTAGTAGAATCATAGGTCTTCCACTTGGGCACCCTTGGAGCAAAGAGGAAAACTGTTGGGACAAGTTGCTAAAAAGACATTCTTTCAGCCTGATGAACATCCTGTAGAGGATAAGAATGGGGTCAGAAGGACAAGCTTACCTCCTCCATGGAGTGAAGATAGCTACCAGATCATGAAATACATCACTTGTGAAGGAAGATTTAGTATAGTTTATGGATATCACTTCAGGTTGTTGCATGAATTGAGATATGGGATGGACCTACCTGCAACTAGGAAACTCAGTCTCCCATATTTCCTCCTCCAGTATTTGATAAAATGTGGCACCAAGTTGAATGCAGGGGTTCCAGACCAGCTAGCCCACCATGGCCTCATTAAATTATTGGTGGAAGATGCCCTACACACATACACCATCCCCATAGCTTGGGAAATTTTTAGGAATGTGTCTAGAGGGGATGACATCAAAAGTTTGACTGAGGAAATTAGCCCATCTGGAAGTGAGTAGGAGGAGCCGAAAGAGACAATTGAGATGGAAATTCATGAGGAGGCACAAAATATTCAAACAGAAGAAGAAATAGAGGAGAAGCAGAAAGAAGAGGAGAAACTTGACAAAGCCCCTATTGAGCCTAAGGCAGAAAAGAAAACAGCCTCAAAAACAGAGAAGAGGAAGAGGACAAAGGCTGAGAAGAAAAAGCCCAAGAAAGCTCAGAAAAAGACTGCCACATGAAAGGCAAGGACTCAGCAAGATAAGGAGAAAACACCACTAGAGGCTGCAGAGAAAAAAGAAAAACAACAGACACAGGAAAAAATGTAGGAGATGAAGGAGAAGAATAGCAGGAAGAAACATCCCCTGAAACACTAGCAAGGGAAGCAGCAGTTGTGCTTGCTACATTGAGCACTCCAACTAAGCAAAAGGGCAAGAGAAAAAGACAGACATCTATGTATTTCAAAGCTTGGAGGAGCACTAGGATTAAGGTAGGCAAGCCCCAGCCACCATCAAAAGAACCCATAATCATTGAGGATGCACCTACTGAGAAAAAGGAGGAATCTCCCTACAAAATCTCTATCACCTATGAGAGAGGGAGTCCCAAAACCTCCACCTGGAAGGAAAGAATCAAATTGATGGACTCCAAGGTATTCCTACAGGAAGCTCAAACTTCTCTACATGAGACACTGGCCAAGCTGAAAGAAACTGAACAATTAGAAAAAGAAGGCAGAAGAACAATCATAAGAGGAAGGTAAGGCAAGAGAAATACCTGAGCCAAGCCCTCAGCCTAATTTAGGCTCATATTAAAATCTTATAGAAGGTGGGAAGATCATCCCACAAAAATTTGTTGTGCTTCTTTTCTTTGAATAGAAAAAGAAAGGGTCAGAACCACACCTGGATGTAGATTGCTAAATCTAAAGGAGTGGAAGATATAGGGCACCTGGAAGACAAGTTGAGATAGTTGAGAAGGGAGTTGGGCATGGTAAGGCACATAGAGAGCATTAGAAGAGCCCAACTACAGGAAGAAAATGAACTGCTAAAAAAGCAGTTACGGGAACGGGAAACTCAAGGGGGAGTGAAGTTGCCAATTTGTGAAGGAGAACAACAACAAGAAGGTCCCCTAGCAGATAATGAAGTAGCAAAGAAACAACAACAAGAGGAAGAGCCACAGATCGATGATGAAATTTTGACGAAACAATAGCAAGAAAAAGAATCTCAGGCAACAACTAAAGTGTTGATTTTGAAACAGTAGTTGCTGGAAAAGGAAGCCCAGATGGCTTGCATGGTAGCTAGGCAATGGAGGCCTTGCAATGTAGACAACCAGCTAGATCTTATGCACAATATCTCAAAGGCAAATGGCTCCAATTCCAGATCAAAACATTGGCCTAGAGGAGCACAATCCCATTCCAAAATTATGATTAGTTTATGCATTTATGTGATAATAGTTCAGCCGAGGATAGAGCCAAATTAGCAGAATTTTACCTCCATAATATGGCACTACTAGACATGAACTTATGGGATCCAAATGTTGTACTAGGATACCTACAACTCATGGCTATGGCTTCTTGGTTGAGCCATGAAGAAAAGAGGGCAGTGGAAATTCAGAAGATCATGACAAAGGAGCTAAGTGAACCCCTCATGACAAGGGCAGAACCAGAATGCCCCTTAGCTCTCATTTATGCCCATCAACACCTTACAAACAATCCTCAAGTTCTCCCTAATTATGTTGACAAACAAGCACAAGCTACCGCTCATTTTGAAGATATGGAGAGACTATTTGGTGATGAATGCCTTCGTGCATGCATGAGAAGGTGGAATACCTTGTCACATAGCCTAAAGATCAGGGAGTATCACTCCCCAACTAGAATGAGGGAGGCTATGATGAGAGTGCCCCTATATAAACAATCAATGCAAAACTTGAAAGCCAATTGGATTGGCCTTAAGTTCAGTCCTCCACTATTGCTAGGATTGTTGGAAGGTGTTAAAGAGGAGGAAGAACAGAAACATTGGGAGGAAGTGGAAAAAAAAGCAGGTTTTCATTACAAAGAAGAGGATATAACATCAGAGGCTTGGGATGTTAGGGAAGCTATTAAAGCTATTAAAAATGAAGAACTGGATTAGTTGCTCACAGGATGAGCAACCCATTCAGCAGGGGGGTGATAATGAGTCCTAGAAATGGGTAACTATATGGGCTTATTTTGCCTATTATTTTCATTTAATCCACCATTCTCAATAGTTTTGTGCATGTTTTTGAATATATTTATGTCAATTGAGTGAATGGGGATAGTCAGTTTGTCACCTAATTTAATGAGTGTTTATTGCAGATTTTTGGACATTTTTTGACAAGGACTAGGCATTTTATGAGCATAATGGTAGCCAAACTTGAGAAAAAAAGGTTGAAGAATTATAGGAGGAGTTTCTACTTCATTAATGACCCCTTCCTCGAGTTCTCCATCAGCAACTTGGAATACAAAGGCCACCACATCGATGATTCCAAGGGACAACTGAGCAAGTCAAGTAGGGTTGTTTTTATCTCCAGGTTTAGGTAGCCGAGTTCCTTATGTTTAGGAGGATTATTGGGAGTCTCCACTTGTATAAATAAGAAGTCTTAAAGCCTTATTAGGTTAGCCATTTGATAGTCTATTTTCAGACTTTTGGGCAGCCTTGTACTTAGCTCATTTTCGAGCTCTTTTTGAAGACAATTTTGTGATGTAACAACTATTTTTTGATCAATGAAGATGAATCCAGTTTTGAACCAGCACTACTATTTTCTAGAGGGATAAAGCTCTTGGGTTAGGGCCAAATCCAAGTTTTACAACACCTCCTTTGTGTATTTATATGTTTTTGCTTGCATTCATACGATAATTTCTGTTGTTTAGATTAAATCTTGCTTTGGTAAAATAGGTTGCTTTTGATGGTTAAAATAGTTGTTCTTACTTCAATTTGCTTGATAAGTAGTTTGCTGTAGTAATAGAGAAATATCCAAAAAGGCTACCAGCAGGTCTTTACCTCCTTTCTCCCTCCTTGGGACCATGATTTGAGGTAAAGGCACTACTCCTGCCACCAAAAACACGCTTTTTTCCCTTTATGCAATTGCTAGTGTGATGTTTTGAATTGAAAAAGTAGATATTAGTTTGGATTCATATGTTTAGATCCTTTCTTGTTCATTTACCATGGCTTTCTGGCATAATTTTTTGTTCATGAAGTTTCGTTCAGTAGGTCTCTGTTTTTAGGTCAAAATAGACAAACTCTGTTTTTTCGGTTCTTGCTTAGGTTAGTTTTGGGAAGTAAGTGTGTAGCTCACTTGTAGAAAATTATAGCTTATCATTCCTCCATATCACAACCTATATCACTTCATCTCCCAATATTTCCCCACTCATTCGCCTCATTTCGCCAATCTGCCCTAATTTCTGCGTTTTTGTACAAAGTCGCTTTCTTCCCCTTTGAACAAATCCAACCCTCTCTTTCATTCCTGATCTTCATTGACAGAGTCCTAGACCATCCAACACCTTCATCCAGCCTTCATTTCCCTTTTCCCGCCATTTTTCCACTTTCAAACCTACAAAAACCACTTTCAGCCTCCTCTTGTAGATCCTCCTATAGAACCTCCTGTAGATCCCCTGCAGCCTCCTGTAGAAGTTCAAGCAAGCGGTTTTTCAAAGTCTGATCGTAATGGAAGTATCCAGAAGGGTATGAGGGACTTTTTAAGACCTCTCCACACCTTCCTTATCTTCAGCAAAAGCCAACTCCATCCTCCTTTGCCACCAAACCTCTGCATAGTCACAATCAGTCAAATCATAAGCATAATAATTCCACATAAAAATACTCAAAAGTTCAAAAAGATGATTTCTTCCCATCTCTCTTCAGAAGTAGCTTGAATAAATTCAATTTACCTTTTTAGAAGTTAATGGCACCCATTTCAGTAGTTTCCATCTCTTTTCTTGCACAACTAGGGTTTTCTAGGGTTTGCATTTCATTTCAGCTTTCCTTCTCTTTTTGTAAGTAGAATAGCCTCTATAGAGTTAGCTTTCTTCCATCATAGTAAAAGCTTCTTTTGAGAACTCATAGAAGTTGGCTTAAGCTCCTAGTGAACTTGCGATAGTTGATCAAGTGACAGCTTGCAGTAAGAGCTAGTACTTGTGCATACAACATTGTCGCTTCCAAGTTTGTTATGAACTACTGGGTTGATAAAAGTAAATAAGGAAGCCCTAGGAGTTGTAGCATTATTGCTGCAATACTAGAGCTCACCAAGGATGTGGCTGAACATAGGGGTGAAATGGATGAGCAGCTGGTTGGGCATAATATGAAGATGTGAAGGACTAAGGAGGAGGCGTGGACCAGGAAAGATGAACAGGGAGGCCCTAATAGGCTATATACGTGACTTGGTTGGGGTTGTAGTATGCCTGAGATGTCCCTTACATCCCATGTTGATATGGCGTAGGTCCATGCGGCCTCCTTTGGTCTATGTAATAGGTCTGTTCAGTGACTACTTTAGCCCCTTGGTACATAGTTTAAAGTCTGGGCAAGAATGGGCACTTGTCTATGGAATGATTTTCTTCACAGATTGAACAATAGATTTCAATGGGAATTCATTCCAAGGATGCCCCCTGGTGCATCTAGGGAAAAAAATGGCCAAATCCCTCTCTGCTTCCTCTTGTTTTCTTTTGATATGCATGGCAAGAATCTGCCTCATCTCACTCTTGAGATCTTCCAGCTGATTCTCTAATTCACTTCTAAGGGATGAGTTGGAAGACAAGGTACTACTCCCAACATTTCTGTTTTCAACCTTTGACTCTAGAGGAATGGGTTTCTGCTTCTTCTTCCCCTTATAGGTTCTTCAGATATGACTAACTATTACCTAACGGTGTTTCTTGATTGCAGCCACCGAAGAAGAGAGAAGGTCGGCTGTGTGAAGTAGTGGGGGTGTTGGGCAAATTTTTTTTTGAATTATCTCTACTCCTATGAGGCATGAAAGGAAATATCTTTTTGGGTGATTTTTTTATTTTTTATTATTAATTAATTAATTTATTTATTTATTTTTCTGCTTATACCTGCAAAACTGAAATAGATTGAACAACAAATTGCAACTAATTGAAATGAAATTGCAGAATTGAAATGAAAGCAAGGAAATACTTAATCTATGCTTGCTGAAATGAAATTGCAGAATTGAAATGAAAGCAGGAAATGACTAATCTACGCTTGTTGAAATGGAAATTGCATAATTAAAATGAAAGAAGGAAATGACTAATCTACGTTTGCTGAAATGGAAATTGCAGAATTGAAATGAAAGCAGGAAATGCCTAATCTACACTTGCTGGAATGGAAATTGCAGAATTGAAATGAAAACAGGAAATTCCTAATCTACTTTTGCAGAATTGAAATGAAACAACTACTCTACTTTTGCTGAAATAAAGTACTTAGTAGAATGTTGCAGTAGAAAATAGAATAAAAGAAATAATCACAAAATACTCTGACGCTTCCCCGACAATGGCACCAAAAAGTGTGGTGAGCTCAAGTATTGCAACGATAATGCTGCAACTCCTAGGGCTTCCTTCTTTACTTTTATCAAACTAGCAGTTCATAACAAACTTGGAAGCGACAGCGATGTATGCACAATTACTAGCTCTTACTACAGGCTATCACTTGATCAGTGGGCACAAGTTCACTAGGAGCTTAAGCCAAATTCTATGAGTTCTCAGAAGAAGCTTTAACTATGATAAAAGGAAGCTACCTCTATAGGGGCTATTCTACTTGCATAAAGAGAAGGAAAACTGGAATGAAATGCAAACCCTAGTTTACCTACTAACCCTATTTGTGCAAGAAAAGAGATGGAACTAATGAAATGGGTATCATTGAATATTGAAAGGTAAATTGCATTTATTCAAGCTACTTTTGAGGAGAAATGAGAAGAAATCATCTTTTTGTACTTTTGAGTATTTTTATGTGGAATTATTATGCTTGTGATTTGACTGGTTGTGACTGTGCAGAGGTTTGGTGGCAAAGGAAGATGGAGTTGGCTTTTGTAAGTGATGAGGAAGGTATGGAGAGGTCCTAAGAAGCCCCTAGTACCCTTTTGAAGACTTTCATTGTGATCATACTTCGAAAAATCACTCACAGGAAATTCTACAGGAGGTTGTAGGGGATTTATAGGAGGTTCTACAGGAGGATCTACAAGAGGAGGACAAAAGTGGTTTTTGGAGGTTTGAAGGTGGAAAAATGACGGGAAAGTGGAAATGAAGGCTGGATGAAGGTGTGGAGGGGTCTATAACTTGTCAAGAAGGATCAGGAACAAAGGAGATGGTTGGATTTGATCAAATGGCAAGAAAACAACTTTATGGAAAAAAAATGCAAAACTTAGGGTAGAAACAACTGTGTTTTTGGTGGCAGCAGTAGTGCCTTGACCTCAGATCATAGTCCCAAGGAGGGAGAAAGGAGATCAAGACTTGTTGTTAGCCTTTTTTGATCTCTTTCTATCACTATAGCAACTTACTTAAGCAATTTGAAGTAAAAACAACTATTCTAACCATCAAAAGCAACCTAGTCTAGTGAAGTAAAATGAGTATATGTAGTAGAAATTAACTCATGAATGGAAACAAAAAAATATAAGCACATAAAGGAGGTGTTGGGCATATTGGGTTGGGTCCTAACCCAAGAGCTTCAGCCCTCTAGAAAAGAACCAGTTCTAGATCAAAAATTCATTCATCTTCATTATCCAAAATAGCAGTTACATCACATAAAAATTGTCTCAAAAAGAGCTCGAAAATGAGCTGAGTACAATGCTGCACAAAAGTGTGAAAATATACTAAGAAATAGCTAACATCCAACTAAAAAATATGAGGCCCTAAGCCCCCCTATTTATAAAAATGCAGTATCCAACAGATCTCCTAAAATCAAGGAGCTCAGCTTCCCAAAATTGCAGATAAACAACAGTCCTTCTTTACTTGCTCGGTTGCCCCTTGGATGCACTGATGTGGTTGCTTGTGCTCCGAGTTTTTGATGGAGAATTCAAGGTAAGGGTTCATAAATGAAGGGGACACCCTCCTACAAATCCTCTTCCTTGTTCTTCCTCAAATTTGGCTGCCAAATGCTCATTAAACCTTTGATTTTGTCTCGGAATTGACCAAAAATCTGCATAAAGCACATATTAGAATTTTTGGCATAATGCCTAACCCAACTAACTCTATTAGCATAAATATAATAAAAAACATGCAATAAACTAATGAGAATGGTGGATTAAGTCAAAATAAGAGGCAAAATGAGCCCATATAATACCCATTTTTGGGGCTTATCACTCTTTTCGTAGTGCTTTTCCCTGCATGCTACGAAAGCACAAATTCGTAATGACAGTCTTGTCAAACATCGATTCGTTAGAATTTGTTAAAATTTTCATTATTAGGTTTAAGCTAGGAGTCAATCCTTAAGCATTCCACTGCTCCAAACTCATCATTTCGAATTTAGGGTCCATTATGAAAGATAATTTCAAAATTCGAAAGTGGTTGTCTAGTCTTATCGTTTTATATTGCATGCAAACCCTTGAAACAGAATTGTTCTCGAACTATAAACTTTGGTAATTGTTGACCAAGGTTTTATTCACTCAGTGTTTAGGTGAGGCTAGCAAGTGAGGCTGATCAATTGAGTTTCAAAGGTGGCCTGTTTGTCATATAAATTTAAGAGAAAAGATGACAGAGGAGAAGAAACGACACAGGTCTAGTCATTGCTTGGGAACAGAACCTGAAAGCACTGAGGTCCTAATCGGAGATAAAGCAGTTGTGGAAGATTTTAAGAAAGTAGGGTGCTGGAAGTTTTGTAAGAAATTATAGGGAGGGCATACCTAGGTGACAAAGGAGATTTCACTCCATTTCAGTGGCTTAAGTACAAAGGTTGGAATGCTTAACTTGCAGGTTTCTCTAGAGGTCATAACATTGGTGACAGAAATTCCTAGGGGGTAAGAGACATGGTTCAAAAACTTTATATTCGACATGGAACCATGGAAGGTGTTCCTGAAGCCACAATTTTTAGAAACTGACTTAACCAAGGCAGTTCCCAAAGACTACATCAAGGACAGCTATACCAATTTGCTCTTTAACATTCAACGTTATTTCACCTGTGAAGGCAGATATCAAAATGTTTATTCATACCATTTTAAACTCCTTTTACATTTTACTGGTATGATTTCTCTAGATTTTCCTTACTTATTAGTTTGAAGTATAGCTAAGATGGCAGATAAAGTAGAGTTAAAATCCCAAGGATGTGAGACCTCCTTGTTTCATCATGGTCTAATTAAATTGATAGTTCTACATGAGCTCAAAAGTGTCAACAAAGATTGGTCTTCGTTTTTGTTTGTACGTGACTTTGGGATAGAAAAACAAGGTGTAGACACTAGCCCTAGGGTTAAAGGAACTTCATTAGCAAAAACCAACAAGATTGCAATGTCCAAGGAAAAAAGGTATATTAAGTTAAAGCCTAGGAAGCAGGTGAAAGAGCAGGCAAGCAAAACCTCAGCAGTCAAAAATCCAGTAGTCAAAAGTCCAACAATCATTCTTGAAACTCCTAAATCTACCAAGGAAAAGATATCTGAGGTTAGGGGAAAGACACAAGAGTAGTCAACCAACAAACCACTTGAAAATGGGTTGACTAGAAGCCAAGTTGCAAAGGAAAAAGGAAAAACAGTGATCTCAAGAGAAGTTTCAAGCTTGAAGGGTGATTTAAATAATATCTTAAAGGCCATTGACATTATAGAATCCCCTTTAGTGTAGGCAGATGTTCCAAAATTTGATCAAAGGAAGTCGAAGAAAGTGAAAACTAGATTTTGAAGATGATGTTGCAGCGTTTGTTTTTAAACCTAGAAAGCCCTTAATTAGGAAATACAAGAAGATGCAGGAGTCCAATGTTGAATTGGAGAGAAAAGAGGAAACCTTTGCTATTCAAGAGGAGTTGACAGACTTACCATCTCCAAGACCTGGAGGAGACAAAAACACAGTTCCTGCCACTCAAATCGAAAAGGCCAGTTATGAAGTTATGGAAGAAAAGTTAAAAGTTGCCAACAATGAAATTTCTAAACTAAGAGTGAGAGAAAGAAAGCATGATATTGAAAAGTCAAACTTCAAAAGGATGAAGGCTCTCTGGGAGGCTGAAAAGGTGTCCAAACCAGAAATAGTTAGCAGTGAAAATCAATACTTCACCTAGATTGTTCCTACAATCAAAGAGGCCAAATTTGTAAGGAAATTTAATGCTCAGCTCAGAGTTACAAACAAGGGGTTGAAAAGGAAAATTGAAGATTTGGAAATTCAACTAACCAAATCTGGACAAGGGTCTACAACAATTACAAAACAGGGTGTTGAAAGGAAGCAATGAAGGAGATATAGTATAAACAGTTTTGGCACACAAAAAGAATTTTGGCATATGAAGAAGAACATCTATAAGAAGAAGTGATTTTTAATTTTTGTGGTTGATCATATCAATCCTCTTGGAATTTTTAAAAATCTCCCCAAAATACAGATGTTTGAAGGCCGTATTGGAAAAAAAACATCACACAGCAGTTTCGTAGCGCGCTACAAAACTACTGAAGATGATTATTTAGCACTTATGGATGCTTTCCGAAGGCAAGGTTGGATTAGTTCCAAATTTTGAGGTTGTTGGTAGATAGTTGATCATGTATGAACTCTCAGATGGCAATGGTGTAGATAGTAGATCTTCAAGGAGTATTTCATAGGTGATATGAAGGTTGTGCTATGAAAACAGAGTATTTTCGTCGCACAATCATGTTTCATTCTTTACACCATATGCTCGAGTTTCTTTTTGCACAAGTGGAAAATGATACTTCAATAGATTATTAATGTATGCCACATATACACCAACAAAAAACTGTTTGAAGATAAGCACCAAGGGTTAAGGGCCTAAAAACAGGAACGTTGTCTCCTATTCTTAAGGACAGTTAGGGATAACTAAATAGGTTTTGAAGTAGAACTATAGACATCATCAAATTAGAAGACATGGTTGGAAGTTGATCTAAGAATGTATTGAAGACACATATAAGGTGGTTGAAATCATGTTCTAGGATTTTTACTCCCATTTGTATTAGGACTCTTAAAGACAACTAGCTGTCAAGTTGTAATTAAATAGTTTGTTTTGTGCATAGATAGGTGTCCAAGTTAGGAATTCGAATTCCTCTACAGGTGGATGATAGTATCCAAGGATGTAAAACTCTATATTAAGCTTGAGAATTGAATTCCTAAGGGTTGGTAATTTTATTAACAAAATCAAAGCTATGTTATTGTAAGAAACTGTGGTTTTCATACCTAATACAGAGATCAGTTTGACTACTCAAGATTCACAACGAGTTTTATGTGTTTGATGTTATTATGGCCTTGTTCAATTACTTATTTGCAGTGTTATGAGCTTGTGATACTTAGAATTCATTGGAAAATGCTATAACTTCCTTCACATGCTTGTAAACTATGCTATTTTACTATGTTACTGTTTCACTGGTAAACCTGAAATCCAAGTGCCTTGACTTCCATGTTTGTTGATCATGATATTTTGTTGAAGACTACCTTGACTCCATAGCCCAATGAATGTTTGCTAATCCTTGATTCAACCAAGTTATATATTTTGTTCAATTTACTACTAGAGTTAGCTATCTAATCATTAATAAAAAATCTTAAACCTATTGAGAGAGCCCTCTCAGGTTGAGGAGGCTAAGCCTTAACCAAAAGATTGGTTTGAAAGAGTTACTCAGAGTCTACTTGATCAACAGCCTATCAAGGTCAAATTTTGTGATAACATTCTATTTGACATAATTTTTTACCATTTTCTACTTGATTTATGGGGCATGAACATTCCATTTTTTTTCAATTATGTCTTTGCACAACCTTTACAATTATGTTCTATCTTGGAAAGAGGGCATGTCAACAATAGCATATGATGTTTTTCGATTATTTCCTAGGCATCTTGAGATGAAAAAATGACTATTTGATCTAGAAAATACCATCTTACACAATAGGTTACCATCTCTATAAAATGATATACTTGTGGGACCACTCAAATGTACTGAGTTAACTGAGTGACAAGATCCATGTCACCTCAGTTAACTACCTCCAAGTATTATGCTGAAATACAAATTCAAATTTTAATCTAGTTTGACCAAGGCAAAGTCAAAACTAAATTTTCTTGCTGCATTTTTGACACTCCCTCTTAGAAAGAAAGGGATTATTAACCACCCCTATCTTGCTCCTCTGGAACTAAAATTTTCCTCTTGACAAAGCCTTTGTTAAGATATTTTCATCTTGTTTCTCTATTAGAATGTACTGCAACAACATAATCTACCTTTGCACACAATCTCGTGGATGGTGATACCATATATCAATATGCTTGGATCAATCATGAAATACAAGATTGTCAAAGAGTTTGATACAACTCTAATTATCACTGTAAATCACAATAGGATCCATCATCTAACCAAACAACGCAACAAGAGTATTTCTCATCCAGATCATCTTACATGTTTCTTGACTTGCAGCCATGTATCCTACTTTTGCTGAGCTGAGTGCCATTCATCTCTTCTTCCTGTTGTACCAAGAAATTTCCACAGACCCAACACTGAAAATTCTACCTAATGTGCTCTTCATGTCTAACGGAATTCCCACGCAATCTGTAGTTGTGAAGCCTTGCAGCTTCACTCCCTTTAACCCTCAATACCAAAGACCAAACTGAGTAGTTCCTCTGAGGTATCTCAACACATGCTTTTCTACCTTTCAATACAGTTTGGTTGGCTTAACCATTGCTTGACTAAGCTGGTTAACTGTATAACACATGTCTGGTCATTTTTTCACCAAATACATAAGTGAACCCACAAGATACCTATCAATGGTAGCCTCCACTACTTCACCAGAAGTAGCATACTCTTTCCTCTAGTTTCCTGCTAGAGGAGTCTCCATGATTTTGCACCTATCCATGCGGAACCTCTAAAGTATCTCGTTGGCATACTTTCCCTGAGAGACAAAGAATTCCCCATCTCCTTTCCATACTTCCTAACTAAGGAAATAATGCATGAATCTAATGTCCTTCATCTCAAATTCTCTTGTAAAATCCTCTTTGCAAGAACTGATCAACTTCTCATCACCAATTAAAATTCCATCAAATACATGTAACACAATAATCAATAATTTACCTTCAACCCCAATGTGATAAAGGTTTGCATCTGCTTCTCTTTTGGTGAAGCCAAAACCAGTGAGATAATTGTCAATCCTAGCATACCAAGCACGGGGTGCTTTCCAGAGTCAATACAATGCTCGCTTGAGGAATGTTGTCTTCATGTCCATCTAGTGGATCTTCCACCCAATCTATGCTAACAATGATAGAATTGACCTAATGGATGGGTACCTTGCTACTGGAGAAAATGTCTCCTCATAGTCAATTCCCTCAACTTGAGAGAACCCCTTGACCAAAAATCTAGCCTTGTTTTTCTCTATGCTTCCATGTGCTACATGATTTACCTTGTAAATCCATCTTGAACCAACCACGAATTTGTTTATTGGTCTTGGGACCACTTCCTAAACATTATTTCTGACAATGGAATCATATTCCTCTACCATAGCATCAACCCATACTTGTTTCTATACAACTTCCTTGAATGAGGATGGTCCAATATCTATAAGCTCACTCATTAGAGCCATGTAGCTAGTATACCGATTTGGTGACCTCCTCTGGCTTTTCTGTGATGTGGGTTCTTCCACATTCTCTTTAGCATCATGCAATAATATTTCATCTTCCCTAGTTTTCTTCCTTCCTTCTATGGATGTCTCTGCTTGAGTGGATGTATCCACTCTCTGCTCCTCTGCTTGTGGCTTCTCCACAACTACCTGAGGTTCTTCCTTTGGAGCCAAAATCTCCTAATCAAGCTGAAACTGAAGCTCCCTCTCAAGTGAACAACTCATTGCCATATCCTAATATAATTTCACATCCCTTCTGACCACTGTCATCTTGAGGGATGGAAACTACAAATGATAGTTATGAGATGTTTCTATGCACCCAAAAAATATGCTCAACTCCATTGTTGGATCTAGATTTTTCCTTGCTTCCTTTCAAACATGACAGGAAATTGATGATACAAAGATCCTAAAGTGTGACACTTCTGGTTTCTTCCCTGAAAAGCTTCCTTTGGTCATGCCAAGAAACCTATTCAGACTCTTGTTTTACAAATAGAATGTTGTGTTACATGCTGCAACACACAAGTTTAGTGTTAGGCCTTGGTCATGCAACATCACCCTTACTACTCCCATAATAATTTTGTTCTTCCACTCAACCACCTCGTTCGATTGTGGGTTATGGGGTGTTTTCAACTCCCATCGAATGCCTTCCTTTGCACATAAATATTTAAACTCATTCGACACGTACTCACCTCTTTTATCGCTCCTGAGATCCTTCACTTTCTTGTCGGTTTCTTTCTCAATAAGTGCTTTAAATTCGACAAGTTTGGAGAATGTATGTTCTTTATTCTACATGAAGTAGATCCAACATTTCCATGAGAAATCATCTACAAATATAATATAATATTTGCAGTTGGTAGTGGAGGTTGTCAAGAAAGGACCACAAAATCTAAAATGGAGCCTTTCAAGGACTGCATGTGACTTGTTGTACCAGTCATTGAAGGTGGATTTTGTGTACTTCCCCAACATACACCCTTTTCATGTATCCCATTACTATATTGGTCTTTTGGGGAGGCTTGTAAAAATTTGTTTCATGATCCTCAAAGCACCATGATCCAAATGTCTAAGTCTTATATGTCATATTTCATTGACATCTCAGCTCTACAATTTCTCTAATTTTGTACTCAATGCTACACAATATTCCACATTTGATTTGTAGAGTTTCTTCACTTGAAACCTGATCTGCTTCACTTTTCCCTTGGTGATGTGCCTCATGAAATCCTTTCCTTTGTTGAATATCACATCATAGCCATGGTCTTCCAACATAGCTATGGAAATGAGATTCTTCTTCAGACCTAGTACAAATATCATATCCTTGAGCCTCAGAGGGTAGCTAGACTCCCTCTAAAAATTAACTATACCAATACTGATTATGTTATAACTTTCATCATCTTCCATGTTTATGTGCATCAAGAGATCCTTCTCCTCCAAGTCACTGAATTTTTTTTGTTCCCCGTCATGTGGAATGAGGCATCACTATCTAGATATTACACACTACCCATCATTGTGATTAACATACATGCAATGAGGGTAAACTCAAGCTTGAACTGTGAACCCAAGGCTTCACTGTGGGCTAGGTTGGGCTGAACTAGGTTCGGAGTTTACTATGCACCAAAAAAACCCTCAACCACGGGCCCTCTCAGTAATGACCTGGAAGCAGATCATAGTCTCACCCGAAGTGATTATGGGAGGTTGTAGAACCAGGTTTCTGTAACCTGAGGGATGTTGCGATGTGGCACTTTTGTATTTTCTTATGCTTTAACACTTACTTATTACTTCACATTCACAAAAATACCTTGCACTTATACTTTACTTCATAGAATTACATTTATCACTTAAACATATCATAAACATTCATAAACCTTACAGTACTGAAATAAAGTGCAAATATTAAGCAAATAAACATGTACACATGAATTTTACCATGGTTCATCACAACATGGGACTATTTCCACAAGTAATGTTGCTCATAATATAGAATTTGTACAAAAAATAGTTCTTCCCTATGCGCATAGCTGCAAGGCTGCACACTAAGTTGCAGACGTTCTGCACACTAAGCTACACACCGAGGCCTTCACGCACACAACTATGGAGCCTTGCCCTTTCTCCAAAGTATATATTAACAAAATACAACCATAAACATAGATTTTGATCAATACTTTGATGCCTTCCTTATTTATTATTCATTCCTATATATAATATTACACAAGGCATTACATTGCTACATTACCATGGAACCGATATCATGGTTTCCAAAATACAAGGGACTATGGTCCAAAACCATCAAATTTTACAATATTATATTCTTTTTACAAAAAGGGAGGGTCTTTGTTGCAAAGCCTCTATGCTGCATAGTGACTTTGCTGCATGGTCTCCATTGTGCTCCGTTGGATTACTTTGTAGTCCACTTCGCAGTCTGCGACATCTTTTCTACTGCGCTCCACAAAACTTAGATTTCATGCCCAAAATTCACCCAAAATATGGTGAGGTTGGGCTATACTCAACAGGCCCCCAACACTCACCTGTGACTCATCCCAAGTCACTTAGCTATTATTCCTTTGATCTTTTCTACAATGTTGTTATATGCTTGGTTGAACTGTTGGAGCACTTTGTCATTTGTTTATCCTCGTTGCATGATTCCTCCAACAATTCTTTTGTTACATGATCTGCAACCTTCTGTCAAAGCTCCTTGAGCTTCTCATCTGCTATCTGCGAGAGATGAAGGGCCTCATCTTGCCAAGGCTGAGTTCTTTTTATCAATGTCTACTCTTCCCTCTTTAGCTCTTTGATCCTCTTTTGCAACACCTTCGCTTCATTGATCTTTGCGAGCTTCTGTGGTATAGGAAATATCTTCACAACTGCTCGACTTTCTTCTAACTATTGCTGCTTTTGCTGCATATCCTCCTACAATTTTTGAACATTTAGATCTTCTTGTAGTGAAGTCCAAATATGCATAGTCTCATCCTGTAGTTTTTTGTAGACCGTTAATACTGTGGAGATGCTAACCATGGCTAACTTTATGTCAGCCTCCCTCTGGTCTCTTACATCCTAAAACGTAGCTAGCTATAGCTTCAATTGTAGCTCACTGATTTTTACCTCATACTCAAACTGTACCATGAAAAATTTGTCTTTTTTCTCCTTGATTGCAAGGTCAAGCTTTGTGACCTTTCTTTTGCCGATTCCTCTTCTTGGAACTCCATGTCTAGAATTCCCTTACATGTTGTTTCTATTGCGTCTTTCAACTATTGATATTCTTTTGCTATCTGATCTTTCTCTTGTATTGTTTGGACAAGCTTCTATGATAGCACATCCCGGTCCTTTTCCACCTGTATGTTTAGATGCGACATGCACTATTCCCTTAGCTTCAATTCCTCTGTAATCTCTTCATGCAAATTATGTAACCTTAGCAGTGACATTTTTGTGATGTTCATATTTATAATTTTTCACTCCTTCCTTCACCTACTATTCTATTTATGTTGATTCAAATTGTAGAGCCCCTGTAGGTATCTGTGTCAGCCTCGCTGGAAGGCTAGGCATGATCGAACTTCCTTCTGTAATCATTTCCTGTATTTTTGCAGGTTTTCTAATTGATAATTCCAAAAGCTTCAACTCCGTGATCCTTTCCACACACCTGTGATAAGCTCATCATAGCGATCTTCCACCCTGTTCCAAGATTTTGTTGTGATCTCCTAGGACTTATCTCCAATTGGGTCCAAGTCACCCTCAGTGAGAACCATTGGTGTGACATCGTTTGACTTATCCACCTTATGCTTCTTTCTAGCCTTGGTGGAAGCTTCACCTTGGCTCTTCCTTTTCTCTATGACAAATTTCTCTGTTTCTGCCTTCTTTGTCTACTTCGTCGTTTTGTCACCTTCTTGAGGTTCTTCCTCATGTTATTTGTCATGGTGTTCTTCTTCCTCTTTCTCTGCTTCCTTCTCCTTGTCTTTTCCATTTCCTTATCCATGGTGCGAAGTGTCCAACTCTTCTTCTTTTGTTGCGTTGTCTCCTGCCTCATCCAGTGGAGTCATCCAATCCGTGGACCATGTCTGCACTAATTCTAGTAGATAATCCTCTTTGAACATATATGGAAATGCATGTCATTGCTTCTTCACATGTTTGTGCACCTATATGTACAATCTATGAAAATCTGCCTTGAACCTCATCACAACATGGTACTGTTTCTGAAAATGTAGCAAGAGGTGAAGATATTGGTTTACGAGCATGTGTAGATCCATCTTATATAGTAAAAAAAATATCTTATTTTCCAATGCACATGATGGTAAAATTGTATGCCACAGCAAAGCATACCTTGCAGCCTCACATATATCTTCTTCTATTAGAGGAAACTACGTATCCTCTGGTTCCTTCCATGTCAACATAGTAATGATCAATAGTAACTAGGCATAATGGAAATATGTAGCTTTCTCCCAAACCTCACGACAACTATCTAGGAATTCCTTTGATAAATACGCAACCTAGTTATACTAGACTCCATTTCCACACTGCGCGGTTAAAGCCACCACCAACGTAGGGAATTCATTTGCGTGACACTTCCGCATAATCTTTTGAGCCAAAATATGTGCCATGAAGTGTACTTCTTGGTTGTTGATAGAGTTTATGTCACAACCCTTGTTGCCTTTCACCAACCCATACTTCTGCTTCATGCTTTCTGTTAAGTTACAGTCCTAGTCTTTCCCTAAAAACTCCTTCGCAGGGTCATGTACCTCGTACAGTAATTTAGTGATCCTCTAGATGATCATTTGGTCTATGGGGATCTTATCTCCCATCCACAAGTGTCCATCATGTACTAACATGAAAATTTGTCGAACCCACACTGTGTTTGATGAACTTCTACTAAAGTGTGACATATTTAACATGTTGAGAAACCCTGACTACTCCAACCCATTTTCTCACCAGTTTGGTTCTAATCTTGTCACTCCGCTATCTGGGTAGTGAACCTATTGCAAGTATTGGCCTCGTGTGAATTGTGGGTACTTCTTCCAGTCAATAAAATCATTATTTGTGAATTTCAGTTGCGGTATTTATCCTAAAATCTCTTCTTCAAAAGGTATGTCCTCTAGAAATAGAGGTGTGAACGTCCCATACTTCATATCTTTGGCACATTTTACTGGTTTAGCGTTAGGTTTCATTGGTGGGATGTATGAGGGTAGAGGTGAGATGAATGCTACGCCACCTTCCTCCGCCTTAATTTCCTCCACTTCTTCTTCAATGTCAACTTACTGAGCTTTCTTCTGAGGCTTTAGAGATTTGAAAGGCTTCTTGTTGTTCTTTCTCTTGGTTCTTACTTGGGTTGTTTTTGCCTAAGGGGTTTCCGTGAATTCTGTGGTGGCGTTGCTGCTATCGTGGGTGTTGCTGCTACAGGTCCCACAACTGGTGATGTTGTGGGTGTGTCAATGGCAGCTACGGCAGCTGCTTCCATAACTCCTAAAAATTTCTCGTTAAATATTCACGCAAATTCTTCGGTCGACATGATATTCATGCAAGAAATATCTACAATTTCTTCGCACTATTATTGTCACAAACTTCTCAATTCATCAAATTCTTAGTTTGAGTGGGAGTCATCTATTTATAACAATTATAGCCTTCGAATCTTCATCATTAGATTATATTTTTTCTTGATTCTATTCAGATTGCATCATTAAATTCATATCTATCATTTAATTTTGTCAACTATCATCTTAAGTGCAACCTGATGCATGTCTTTTCCCTTTTAACGATCATATTTATACTTTTCTGGAAAACTTTAACACGTACCCTACTGTAGTGCATTTTTGTCTTATGTCACATCTTCCTACAAACTTAGACATATTTCTAACTGTAGGGAAGTACTTTCTTAGTCAAAGCTCTTTCTGCAACGTCGTTTATAGTCTAATGTCTACTTTCAACTGCATGTGACACTAAGAATTTCATGCTTTCTTCTTTAGGTTAAAGCTCTAGGGACAAGGTTATCCATGTACAACTTCAATCTACTGACATTTACTTTTCCCTAAATAATTCTCCATTTAGCTTCACTAACTACATTGTGCCTCCATCAATGATATACGTAATAACATATGGGCTTAACCAATGTGTTTTGAATTTCCCTAGGAATTTCACAAACTTACTGTCATAGAGGAGAATAAAATCTCCCACCGGAAACTTCTTTTTCTTAATGTTTATGTCATGCCAAGCCTTTTCTCTTGCTTTTTGCACTTGTTGATGAAATCTCTCTATAAACGTGTCTTCTTCCAGAGCCATAGCTACAACATTCTTTCTCCCATTATGTCGGGGTTTGCCATATTTGTAAAAGTTGCAATTCTTAGGGTAGGGACAATGCATTCCATGGGAATCACAACTTCTTGCCCATAAACCAACCTAAAGGGTGTCTGACCTGTCAAATGTTTTCATGTAGTCCTATAAGTCCATAATATTGTTCGAATTCTAAGATCCCAGCCATCCCTATACACATTACATACCTTGGCCAGTGCATTCTCCAAAATTTTATTGAATGCCTCCATAGTTCCATTTGCCTAAGGATGATAAGGAGTTATCTTTTGGTGGTAAACTTGAAATCCCTCAATTAATGCATCAATGCTCTTATTTAAGAAATATGACCCTTGGTCACTCATCAATATCTTTGGGCACCCAAATTTGGACAGTATGTATTCAAAGATGAACTTCGTAGCAGTCTTTGTGCTGCAATCCTTCAACCATTGTTCTTCGGCCCACCTTGTCAAACAATAAGTTGTAGTGATTATGTACCTCACATGAGTCCTTTTCCCTGGAAAATTAATAGGTCCAAAAAAATCAATAGGCCATTTGTCAAAAGGTTGTAAAGTTACTTGTGGCACTAGTGGCATCTCATCTCTCCTTGAAGGTTTTCCTGTTATTTGGTAGATATCACAAGCTTGAGAGTACTCCTTCACATCTTTGTGTAGTGGGGGCCACCATAGTCGTGCTCTTAAAATTTTATCCACTGTAGCTTTCCCTCCATAATGTCCCCTAGTTGCGCCACTATGAGATTTTGTTAAAATTTTATGTCTTTCGTGATCAGGAACATACCTGCACAGTATTTCAACTAGTCCCATTTTATACAAATTTCCTACTATGAGTGAAAAATATGTTGCCTTAACCACTAATTGTTTCTTATGTTGTATAGTGTATTTTGAAGGAGCCATCCCTGTGGTTAAGAACTAAATAATACCAGTGAAATGATCATTTGCTATCTTGAGTGCAAACCACTGCACATTAGGAATATTATCCTCTATACTCGTTGCTTCTTCTCCTGTCTCTAACCTTGACAAATGATCAAGTCCAGCATTTAGTCTTCCTGGCTTAACAATGACTTCAAAATCATATTCCTAAAATAATAATAGCCATCTGCAAATTTTTCCTCCTAAAACAGGCTTATTAACCAAGCACTTTAGTGCAAAGTGGTTTGTGAACATCTTAAAATGTGATCCAACAAATAATGTTTGAAATTTTGCAAAGCATATACCATAGCTAGTCCTTCTCATTTATAGTTCTATAGTTCATTTTATGCTTTAGACAGTTTCCTACTTGCAAAATCTATAGGGTGATCGATTTCTCGTGCACCAAGCTGTGCCAACACCACTCCTAAAGTTATGCATGAAGCATCCACATGAACATGAGACTCCTTATTCCATTTTGGAAATACCAGTATAGGAGCAGTTACTGTATTTTCTTTTAGTGTGATGATGATCTTTTGACATTATTCATTCCATAGGAAGGTAACATCTTTCTTCAACAGTTTTTCCATAGGCGTAGTAATCTATGCATATCCTTTGATATATTTTCTGTAATATCCTGTGTCCCGAAGTAGTGCAAAGTTGTCTCACTGTTTTTGGCAGAGGTAAATTCATAATAATAGAAACCTTTGCAGGGTCCACCATTAATCCTTTCTTGCAAACAATATTTCCTGCAATAAACCAAATGGTACATAGAATATGCACTTCATAATGTTCAGATAATTCTGATATTGCATGCATGTGTTGATCATCAAACTTAAGCTCGCAACATGTTTCTTCAATAACCCAAATACTATCCAATCATCGAAGTATACTTCTAAGAACATGTGAATATATTCTTTGATATTTGAAAGCACCACTCTTGAAAATATGGCAAGGCCATTCTTCAGTCCAAAAGGCATCATTATATATTGATATGACCCCCATTCTGTAGTGAAGGTAGTCTTAAGTCAATCTCCTGGTGCAATTCTTATCTGATGATATCTTGAAAATCCATCCGCGAATGAGTAGGCCTATTGTTCACATTATCTAATACTTCATATGTAAAGGGTGTAGGGAAGGGACCATGCACACATGCATCATTTGATTTCCTTAGATCCATAAAAATCCTGATTTCTCCTTTAGCCTTCTTTTCTTCGACTACATGGGACTTACCTGCTTTGATTCCTCCATAGGTTCAATGACCCCTGATGTTATCATTTTATCTAACTCTTCTATTTACTTTTTCCTTATATTTTGGATTCAATCTGTAGGGTCTTTGCTTGATAGGCTTCACATTAGGATTTAAAGGAATCTTCATAACTCCCAAGTTTCCTACTATTCCCTTCATATCTGAGAACTTATTGGGGAATAAATCCTGGTATTCATGAAAAATATCTGCCACTTTGCTGATTGTTTCTTCATCCCAATAATCTCCTATCATTGCAAACTTCGACTCATCTTCTGATCCTATATTCAGCTTCCTTGTCTTTAATGGCTTTGTTATATCAAGCATTTCTAATTCAAGTCCATTTACTTCGCGGTGGCCTTCAAATTCTACTATGTCAATATTGTGAGGGTCTTCATATTCTTCTACAGTGATGTTGTAGCATTCCAGTACATTATGTAGCTGCGTAGCCCAATCAGGCTACCAATTGAGTGGAATTTCATTCTCAAAAATATTCTTTTTAACTATCTAAAGGGATGAATATATATATGGAGAATCATCTTCAAAGATAAAAGTCAATATAAACCCATAAACCATCTCTTCCCAGATCATAGTACCCTGTTGAAGTTATGTTTCCAAGTACTATTTTTGAGGAATTTTCTCCACCGTATGGATGAACCCATGCACCCATTCTTATTGTGTAAATCCTTCCATGCTGTCACACTAAGTTAGATGTGCTCTCTAGGGTCAGTTTGATCATCATATTTATCTTCCAATTTTGTTTCTACCTAAGAAAATCTTATCCATATCAACCTTCGATATTCCTGCCAAGTTCCTATATTCCTTTTATGTGTACCCCACCATCTAGTAGGAGTAGATTTTAATGCTAGATCCAGAGCTAAGAACATTTGACACTCTGGTACCTTTTCTTCATATTATTCAAGAAAAGTATTTATATTACCCAAACCATCATAAAAAGGCAAGTCACATACCTCAGTTTTCATACAATGAACTTCTTTAGTAATTTTTGCACATTGTGTTGTAGAAACTTCATGTAACTTGTTTTTATAATTCTCCAATTCTTCTTCTAAATCTGAAGTGCATGAAATCTCTTTTTCCCAACCCAAATTTCCATATGCAGTCGGATTAATCCATTCTTATTCTTTGGATGTTATTTGATAAATGTTGTCTATGTTTGTTGCACTGTACTCTTCTTTAACCGGTGCAGTATACCTTGCTCCTTCTGATGGATCTAATGGAATAATGACTCTCATGTTGTTTCTTTAAAATATCATTTGCCTCTTCTTTAAGTTTATTATAGCCATGTTATAAAATTCCCAATCCATTGCAAGTAGTGAAGGATATGGGTTATTATCATCCACAATTTCTATTACTTCAAAATCAGTAGTTGTGCACACCCCTTGAATATCTACTATAATGCCTCATAGTCTTCCTAGAGGAACACCCTTTTGTTGGTTCACCATTCTTAGCTAAATAAGTGACCATTGCAACTCCAGTTTACCGATTAATTCCCATGTTTCCTTTGTCAAGACATTAGTTTTAGATCCTAGATCTAAAATAACTTGGTCCATGTCATATTCTCCTATTTGTGCACTGAGCCTCATTTCCTTTCCAGTTCTCTTTTGTCTATGTAAATTGTTAACTTTACACATATCACTCCATGGTACTTCATTAGATGTGCAAGAATTTATCGATTCCTGAAGTTCTTCTATAGTTCTTTGATCTCGTAACAATTTCATACAAGTTTGAAGAAAATGTTTTAGAGTATCTACCTGATATGATGCATCTTTTTCTTGTATTTTCATGGCTTGGCCTTATATCGAAGATGATAGATCACAACTAGTCTTCTGATTCTACTACACTATGGATGTCGAAGCTCCTACATCCATAAATATTCACTTTTCTTCCATAAAGACTTCTTTTTCTATTTGAATATCAAACCGAGGGGATTTTTTAGTAGTGTTTCTAACACATGTAGCTTAAACTTCCTTATTTCCATCTACTTTATTGTTTCTAGTCACAACTCCACTTCTTGTCACAATATTTATGTGAGGTTCATCGGTCCTTGGTTCCACGGTGATAATTTGGATGTTTTGTGTCAGTTGATGGTTCGTCTTTTCTTGCATTTTTCCCATAAATATCAGAAATTATTCAATTATATGATCAAAAGATTTTCAATACTTACATGTCATGGTAGGATCCTGATAATCTCTTACGAAGTGTCCTGCCTGGCCACAATTATAGCAGATAATCTATCCTCATCCTCAACCCGCTCCACCACCTCAACCAGTACCTCGACCTTGACCTTGTTAACCACCTCAACCATTGTGATGTATATGTTACTCATGTCCATGTTCCTCAGCTTGCATCCTATATGCATCAGAACTTCGATCCATCATTAGTTCATAAGATTGACAATTGATTTCATCATGTCCCACTGATTTGCAGAACTTGCAATATAGGTTCCTTGGAGTCTGCACATACTTTCACAACAAATAATAGTCTTTAGCGTGATGTTTTCCCCTAGTTTTACATATCTCGCACCATAATTTGGATCCAAGATTCAAAGGATTTAGTGCTCCACTAGCCATGTAGTTTTTGAAGAGAGGATATTGTTCCTTAGAATGGCCTTCCCCTTTACACTTTGTGCAACATACTTCTTCTCACACTTCTTTACTTTTCTTCATATCTTGTATCTACAGAGTAAAATTTGTTAGCTTACTCTCGATTTGTTGCATACCGACTAAGCTTCTAACTTCATTGAAAGTTTAAGGCTACGACTTGAGTTTCTATCTTCTATTGTGACAAATAAAATATTGTATGTGAAAGAAACGTACCTATAAACCACTCTTTATGTTGCTACAAAGCTATTTTGAAGCTCACTTGATCTAATAGTATCTTGAATGTTTGATCAATTTCCCAAACATAATCAGTAGTATTTTGTTTGATTTCTTTTAGCTTTGTGATGCATTGCCACTCAGACTTTGACTTCTTGAATTATTTTATTAGTGTTGTTTAATGTCTCCAAATGGTCTATTTTGATTGCTTAAATACTACATATACTATGTCAGCTATATATCCCAAAATGTTGTAACAAGTTGTGCTTTCTTCATATTTTCATCATGGACATGCTTCATTGTCCTTATTACTTCGTATAAGAACTAGAATTTTTCTAGATCTTCTGATCTAGTCCCTTAATAAATAGGTAACTTAATATCACTAACCATATTTCTTTGCAGTGGGGGAGGGGGAGAAGGATGGGTAGGGAGATTCGTAAGGGGAGGGAGATGAGGGGTAGGGGGTAGGGGGATGGGGAAAAGTATAAATACCTTGATTATTACTTGATTCTAGCTTTGCCAAAATTTTACGTTGGAAGGGTGTATACTGCGGAGTTACTTCAAGGTTCTGAGGATGGTTTTCTTCACTTTTAGACTCACTTAACAGAGGGATATAGTTGGCTTCTATACAATTTTTTGGATATTTGCCATGAGATCTATTTCTAGTGTCTATTCTATATGTTTTTCCACTTCGCGTTGTCCCAGTCTCTTATTCAGATCTTCTAAACATAAGTAACTAATAATCTCACTACATTCGTAATATCCCTTTTTCACACAAAATCATCTTAAGCCAAAGGTTCAAAGATTTTAAGAACTTACCTCGTGGTCCTTTGAAAAAAATTCATTCAAATTTGTTATAGGACAAAATAAAGTCTACTGCATACTCAGTAATGAATCCTCCCAAGGTGTTGTCAATCTAGAAGTCAAGAGCTCTTGAGATCCTATTGTTAGTGTTCTTGAGTTGGTATATTAGTTTGGGAGTCCACTTCTTAGATTTTTCTCCTTTAAAGCAGTCTTTTCTCTCAGTCACCCTTGAAATCCACTCATATAGCTCCACATGGAATAAGCTGAAGAAGATTTTGTATTGATCTTCAAAAATATTCTCCAACCACCTCCCAGTTGATAAACGAGGGTTTCTATTTTATTTTTTTGCAAATTCTTGTTCCTTCTATTCTACCTAATCTTGAATTTCTTTCTTCAATGGATGCCACATAAACATCCCTCAAACAGATCTCAGTACCAACAATGAAACCATTTGTTGGTTAGGTTGGGCTGACCCAAGTTCAAAGTTTACTGTGAACCAACAAAACCCTCAACCATTGGCTCCCTTGGCAACGACCTACAAGTATATTGCAAACTAACCCGAGGTGATTATGGGAGGTTTCAGAGCCAGGTTTTGCAGTCTGACAGATGTTGCGATGTGGAAATTTTGTATTTTCTTATGCTTTAACACTTAATTATTACTTTGAATTCACTAAAATACCTCGCACTTATACTTTTTGCTACATAGTAATTTATCACCGCTTTCACTCTCGGTCTTCTCACTGTGTCACGTGTCCAAGCCAAACATGCTTATGACAGACAAATGCTCTCCTATGCTGCCAATTGACCCACTTTTCCTAAGTTATCTGCCTCATCGTGGCTATGGGCTTAATAAAAGTGCTAAAAGGTGCTCATGAATAGTTCATTCGCGCTGTCAGCGTGGAAGTACATCTGATTCTTGCGATGGCTCGATTTTATGCATCAGCGTGGGGCTATGTGTTTCCTTCGGCGATGATCTAACTATCTGCACTGATCACTTGCGATGTCAATGCTGAAGCTTATTTTTGTGCCCGTGATGATCCAGATTGGGTGAATTTGTTCCAACAGTCGGCCTTCCAGATGATTCCAGACCTAGTTGTTGGCCTAGTTTATGTCGCCCTTCCCTCCCTGGTGTGGCAGTTCCGTCAATTGCGCTACCTTCCTTGATGATAAGCTTTCTCTTCCACCTTGCATGGAGACTCCTTCTCCTATTTAGGCTCTCACCATTGATATGCATTGCTAGTTCCTGATAGTTGGCTAGTTGAGCAGTGCTGTTAGTGTTTTCTGAGTTTGCTAGATAGCTAGTGTGAGTGTGACAAGTGTGGGATTATTGATGGCTTGTGGAAGGTTGTGAAGTGCCCTTAATCTTGTGTAAAAATTATGAGTGAGAGAGATTTTGTATGTTGGCAGATCCATCTCCAAAGAGTGAATGCTTGAAGAACATGTTGGCTGGACCCTTCTGAGAAGGCTTGTGACATCAAGACTTTGGTTGTAAGATGACTCTTATTTCATTATTAATGCAATCAATGATGTTTTCCTATGTCTTGTATGTAATGTACTTGATATCTCATGACTTCTTGACTTTGTGAGTAAATAGTTCATTGTTGTATCCGGTTATGTGCTTTGTTATATTTCCTTTGCTTTGTTTCAGGTTGATCACTCATTGAGGAGAAGGAAGCGGAAGTTGGAGCAGCGCAATGAAACTCCATCGACCATCGGTTGAGGTAGGCCTCCAACTTTAACTATTTAAGGAAAGCTATTGTTGATCTGTCCTTGTTTGTGACTAGACCCACTCTAGGGCTAGAGGGGTTGCCTCTGTCCGTAGAGGGAACACTTTCCGACATCACAAATTGGCGACTCCACTGGGGAAGGAGTTTTGGCCTTTGTTTTTCTTGTTTTCTCTTGCCTTGATTTTTTTATTTGGTCTCTTTTGAATTTTTGGGGATTAGTGATTAGTCCTCTGAGTTTCCTGGGTTGATCTGGGAAATTCCCCTATTTGATTGAAGGATTGGCTGTTTTCGATTTGGGAGTTTTGGTTCGCCTGTCATTGTTTTGAACATCATCACAGATTTAATTTTAATAGTCGCACCATCATCACGCTCACCCTTTTGTAATATCTTGTGCATCACGTAATTACGCCTCACAGTCATGATGGTTCTGAAAATCGAACCATCGCGGGAAAGTCGTGTACTTCCACGCTGAAATCACTTTGTTGTTGCGGCTAGTGCTTTATCAGCACTTGTTGCTTATGTATTACCTGTGCTGATTGCTGTAGAATTGATTTTCTCAATTTTGCCTCCTGAGTCCATCATTCCTACTGGTCCCTTGCTTTTCTCACTTGCTTGATGACTTGTTTCTCATTTTTCATGGTTAAGGCACTCTCTTGTGAGCTTTGTTGAATGAATCTTGTTCTTTTTCTTATATGACCTAGATCACTATTTCAAGTTCCTTGAATCTGTTGGCTTGGTTGCTTGTTTTCTCAAGGTTCATTTGCGGCTTCTTGTTGGTTTGATAGAGCTTCCCCTTAGCCTGTTTTTGGTTGGTTGTTTAGTGAATGTTATTGAACCAATCTTTGGCATTGATTCGATTTCTTTTCGCTACCGAACATAGATTACAATTGTTTGGATCAAATGGGCTTTTCCACACTTACTTGTTGCTTATTTTTTTATTCTAGATTTAAAGACATCAAAAGAAAAAATATTGCATTCATTTAGTACGAAAGTGAAAGTGAATTTTCATTTCATGTTTGCATATTGGAAAGCGAATGATAAGATCTCTCATTAGTAGTATCCGTGCACTTTAGGAATTGGTTTCTGTATGCATTGAGTGATTGCCTCTGTTGTCTTGGTTTTCTTAGTTTGGAAATGATCTCTCTACCCTCCTGTAGGTAGGTGTTCATTGAAGAAAAAGGAATTTTCATTCATTCTAGCTGCATCCTAGGATTTATTATATACACACGGTAAGGCCTGAAAACTGAAACATAATTCAAGATCAACTCTAAAATGAACTGAATGAATCTAACAACGCATTGGAACATAACACACACTATTTAGAGGTCTAGGCTAGAGACATGCTCCGGCGTCATTAAACCTAGTCACTTTTGTCTCCACTCAAGGTTGGGTGATTCCTCCTTCTGTGACTCAATAGTGGTCTAGTACAGAATTGTGCTCCCATGTACCGTCGAGTATATATTGGGAGACCCCACTAGGTTATCATCCTTTATCCATAAGAAGCAGTGTCTCCTTCCTTGCAAATCATAACACACCGAACAAAACATTCAAGAATATTGACTGCCGTATGAAAATTCCTTGGTCTTCATACGACTACCAAGGTGTATATGCAGTTTTACGGATTATTTAGTAAACCTTTTGCCTAATTCTCCAGAGTAGTCACTTTTGTTCCTTTTCGGACTCCCTAAAAGAAAAGGTCCATATGAGCACTTGTCCTTTCAGGCTCATTAAACCTCAAAAGAGATAGAGTTACCTTTTCATCCTTTTCTTGACTCTTTAAAGATGAAAAGGTCAAGTTTTGTTCCTGCGTCATAAAATTTATTGCCCACGAAATATTCCTAGTAAAAGTTTGAGTTCTTGGTTGTGATAAGAGTGTTTCTCAGGCTTGTTCTTGATGGAAACATTCCCCGAGTCTATTGGCCAAGGTTTTCCCCTAGATGGAAATGCTGGTCCATTTCCTTCAATTGGAAATGCCGGCGCTCCATATATGGCAACATTGTCTTTGCCTGGGTTAACCATCGGTTTTCCCATATGGTTGTTTTCGACCTCAGTGGTCCTGAGTGTCATGACTCCTGTTCCACCAACTTATTCATCTAAACCATGACATGATGATTCCAAGGTTGAGCCTACACCTCCTTCCCCTGTTTCTTCCTCCTCCTCTCCTCCTTCGCCTGGTGAAAGTTTCACATCTAGTAACCAGGGGACTAAGAAGAAGAAGAAGATGATGAAGAAGAAGAAGAAGTTTGATAAATGCAATGCCACCTGTGTAGCTACTACTCCAAGTACATCTCAAGTTGGACCACCTGCTGCTCCTCCGCAGAAGGTTAAGCTTCCTTGTAAATTGTGCAAGGGTGACCATCTTCTTCGTGACTGTCCTGGCATTCCTAGGATCTTAGAAGTATGGTCTCATGATTTGTCTTGTCCCTCATCATCCTTTGAGGCTCATGGTGATGCTACCATATCAACTGGCAACGGTAAGAATAAAGGGAAGATTCGATTCCCTTATAGACTATGTGAAGGCAACCATCCCCTTCACCTTTGTCCGCTCACGGATAAAGCTTCTGCCATGTTGGAAAGTCTTACAGATTCTTCACCCCAACTTCCCATTGGTTATCAAAGGCTCTCTTCTGACCCTCCCCCCATTGATGAAGACATTGACTTAGATTCTTCTCTTGTCTGTCCTCCTCTTTCCGAACCTGGCTGTGCTAAGCCTATTCCAGACCAACTATTGGTCAGAGAGAGTGTCGACTTGGGTTCACCACCTGTTGATCACTATGTTTCGGAAGAGCATCATGCTCATGTTCTTCTCATCTTGTGAGATTCTCCTGAGTCCAAAAACAACCCTCCTATCCTTGCTGGTCAAGAGAGTCCTTCATCGATTCCTGTAGAGCAGAGGGGCAATCATACGATACCCCTACCAAGTAGTTCGGTCGTTTCCTTTGACTGGAGTCATTTGACTACATTCTGCCTTCCATCCCATGTGCCTTTCTAGATTATAGTACATGCCTACAATAAGGTAGTACCTAGCACTGTATTGGATGAGGGTGCATCTGTTAGTCTTATGCCTTCCACTACTTGGCAAGCTTTGGACTCCCCACAACTTGTGCCGGTCATGCAGAATTTGTTGGCGCTTGATGGAGGAATCAGTCAACCATTAGGGATCCTTCCGAAGTTCCCTGTTACTTTGGGAGGTAAAACCATCTATACAGACATACTGATTGTCCAAGGTGCTTTAGATTTCAGTCTTCTCCTTGGCCGTGACTATGTTTATGCCATGGGGGCTCTTATTTCTTCACTTTTCCGTGTGGTTTGTTTTCCAGACAATGGAAGAATGGTGACCATCGATAAATTATCATTCTTTAGTCCCCCGGTGCCTCCTGCACAACTGTCATCCCCTCTTGGTTCTTGCTCACAAACAGTACCTTCTTTGTCATAGGTCAATTATGTGGCTACCCGTTCCATCTCCACCTCTACTAATGATCATGAAGATGGTCTCGTACATCATGTACTGGGGGCGTTGGAACCTGATCTATCATTAGTGCCTCATAACATGTATTCTGTTATGAAACCAGCTCAAGAAAAGATAGAAAAGATAGATCAATGCCTTAGAATTCAGCCTCTTTGAGGGGGCAACCTCCTTTACATTACATAAATGAACAATACTTGAATGATTCAAATGATAAAACCTCCTTTCTATATATAGGAGTCTAAGGAGTCACAATATAACCCAGGCAACCTAACAATAATAATATAAACCCACAAAAATAACAATAGAGGGATTCTATGGGGCACAGTAATAACAATATGGGGACAATAGGGGCACAATAATATTAATAAGGGATACAACTACAATACTAATGGGGTAGTCACTAGTATTATAGGGACCCAACATGCCCCTCTCCTTCAAAAAAAGTGTTTTCCTCAATGCTTGAGTAGTTCTGGATGCTTCTGTATAAAATTCTCATCCTCCCATGTGGAATCTTCAGCAAATAGTTTGTTATTCTTCCCACTTTGATAAGATACTATGAAATTTGATCAATTTTTCGTAGCTTGTCGATTTCTTGTTTCGTGACTAATTTGGTTCCAATATTATTTTTCCTTCTCATCAAGTTCCTGGAAATATTTGTTTTGAACTGAGAAGCTTATCGCCTAAACCGTCTTTAAACATGAAAACATGGAAACACTGGGTGCAATCAAGAAGTTTGGCAGGAAAGCTCCTAATTTGTATGTCATGATAATCCAATTCTTTTGCAACCCTTGTACGGCACCATAATACTTTGGTGATAATTTATTATCCTTCTTAGCTTGCTTGAGGGACATTTGCTTATATGGTTGTAGCCTTAAGAATACCCAATCACCTGCAAAACTTCTTTCACTGCGATGTTGATCTGCCTATTGTTTCATTCTATTCTGTGCCAACACGAGGTTATCCTTTAAGAGTCGGAGGACTTATTGTTGATGTTTGATGTGATGCTCCATTGCTTGAACCTTAGAATTTTCTCTGAAATATGATGTGATGGATGGTGGCTGATACCCATAAAGTGCCATAAATGGGGTCATTTTTGTTGCTGTATGGAAGGAAGTGTTATACCACCATTCAGCCAGAGGCAACCATTTGACCCAATTGTGCCTGTTTATCAGATACAAGGCAACGAAGATATCCTTCCAAACATTTGTTTACTATCTCAGTTTGCCCATTAGATTGAGGAATGATAAGATGAGCTATGAGCCAACTGAGTACCAAGATAAGAAAATAATTCTGTCCAAAAATTTCCAGTGAAAATGGGATCTCTGTCACTTGCAATAATCTTTGGATTTCCACGTAGCTTTTGAATTGTTTCCATAAATGCAGTAGAAACTGTACTGGCTTTAAATGGATGTGATAATTCACAAAAGTGTGCATACTTGGAAAGTCTATCAACTACCACCATGATGACACTCTTTCCCTCGGACTTGGGTAAACCTGTGATAAAATCCATTGAAACCTCCTCCCAATGTTGGCTTGGAGTGGATAAAGGTTGTAATAGACCGGGGGTCTTAATTGTTTCAACTTTATTTTTTTGGCAAACCAAATATCCCACCACAAAATTTTTAATATCCGATTTAAGACCATCCCAAAAAAAATCCTTCGTAACCCTGTGGTAAGTTTTTAAAAATCTTGAGTACCCTCCTAAGGGAGAAGTGTGCAATTCCATAAGAATCTTTTGTTTGAGTTGGGAATTCTTATAGAGGTATAAGTGATCTTTGTACCATAACAAATCATTTTTCTGGCTAAATGTATAAGATGTACTAGAATCTTGTTGTAACTTTCGAATAAGTGCCCACACTTCTTCATCATTCTTCCATTCCTCCATTGATTCGTTTATCCAATTTGGTTGGATAATAGAAATGGTGCACAACAATGCTTCCACATCCTCATCCTTTCTTGAGAGTGCATCTGCCACCACATTTTGCTTCCCTTTTTTG
>APFE031202470.1:85999-144157 GCA_000404065.3 Pinus taeda
ATTTCCCATTCCCATCATTAATGAATTATTATATGAATTTCATGGATCAATTTACTTCACCAAGTTGGATATTTATTCAGGATATCATCAAATCAGAATGAAGACTAAAGATATTCCAAAAAAATAATTTAGAACTCATGAGAGTCATTATGAATTTTTGGTCATGCCTTTTGGCCTTACCAATGCAGCTTCTACATTTCAAGGTTTGATGAATTCAATTTTCAAACCGTTCCTTAGAAAATTTTTGTTAGTAATTTTTGATGATATACTAATCTACATAAAGCCTTGGAAGGATCATGTTAAACATGTTGATAGGGTGCTTAAATTATTGGAAGAGAAACAATTATATTCAAAGCTCTCCAAATATTTTTTTGGAGTACAGGAGGTGGAATATCTGGGTCATATTGTATCTCATGAAGGTATGAAGGTAGACCCTGGAAAAATTAAAGCCACTAAGGAATGGAAAATCCCCACATCCATAAAGCATCTGCGAGGATTTATCGGGTTGATAGGGTATTATCGCAAGTTTTTTAAGAATTATGGGTGAATAGCAGCACCTCTAACAACATTATTGAAGAAAGATGCATTTTCATGGACTCATAAGCAACGAAGGCCTTTGAACATCTTAAAGAGGAAATGTGCCAAGAACTGGTCTTAGCTACGTCGGACTTCAAAAAAATCTTTATTTTGGAAAGTGATGCCTCAAGAAATGGAATTGGTGTTGCTTTAATGCAAGGAGAAAGACCCATTTCTTTCAAAAGTCATCCTATCAAAGGCAAGTATTTACACAAAGTTATTTATGAGAAGGAAATGTTGGCAATACTACATGCACTTAAGAAATGGTGACCCTACCTAATGGGAAGACACTTCAAGGTAAAAACGGGTCATGATAGTCTTAAATACTTTTTAGAACAAATATTATCTTCAAAGGAGCAACAAAAATGGGTCACAAAGATGTTGGGTTATGACTTTGAAATCATCTACAAAAAAGGGAAGAAAAATGTTGTGGTAGATGCACTCTCAAGAAAGGATGAGGATGTGGAAGCATTTCTTTGTACCATTTCTATTATCTAACCAGATTGGGTAAACGAAGCAAGGGATGAATGGAAGAATGATGAAGAAGTGTGGGCTCACATTCAAAAGTTACAACAAGATCTTAGTACATCTAATACATTTAGCTGGAAAAATGATTCGTTATGGTACAAAGACCATTTATACCTATGTAATAATTTCCAACTCAAAAAAATATTCTTATGGAATTGCACACCTCTCCCATAGGAGGGCACTCAGGATTTTTAAAAACTTACCATAGGGTTAAGAAGGAATTTTTTTGGGATGGCCTTAAATTAGATATTCAAAAGTTTCTAGCGGAATGTTTGGTTTTCCAACAAAATAAGGTTGAAACAATTAAGACCCTAGGTCTATTACAACCTTTATCCATTCCAAGCCAACATTGGGAGGAGGTTTCAATGGATTTTATCACAAGATTACCCAAGTCCGAAGGAAAGAGTGTCATCATGGTGGTAGTTGATATACTTACGAAGTATGCACACTTTTGTGCATTATGACATCCATTTAAAGCCAGTACAGTTTCTACTTCATGTATGGAAACAATTTAAAAGCTACACGGAAACCTAAAGATTATTGTAAGCAACAGAGATCCCATTTTCGATGGAAATTTTGGACATAATTATTTTCTTGTCTTGGTACTCAGTTAGCTCATAGGCCATCTTATCATCCTCAATTTGATGGGAAAACTAAGATAGTAAACAAATTTTTGGAAGGATATCTTTGTTGCTTTGTATCTGATAAATAAACACAATGGGTCAAATGGTTGCCTCTGGCTGAATGGTTTTATAACACTTCCTTCCATACTGTAGAAAAAATGACCCCATTTATGGAACTTTATGGATATTATCCACAGTCCATCACATTATATTTAAGAGAAAATTCTAAGGTTCAAGCAGTGGAAGATCACATCGACCATCAACAACAAGTTCTCCAACTATTAAAGGATAACCTCACTTTGGCGCATAATAGAATGAAACAACAGGCAGATCAACATCACAACGAAATAAGTTTTGATGTGGGTGACCGGGTATTCCTATAGCTACAACCATATAAACAAATTTCCCTTAAGAAATCTACAAAGGGTAATAAATTATCACCAAAATATTATGGTCCGTACAAGATGTTACAAAAGATTGGTACTATGGCATACAAATTGGAGCTTCCTGCATCTTCTTGATTACACCCAGTTTTCCATGTTTCGTGCTTAAAGAAGGTTATAGTTGACAAATTCCCAATTCAAACAATATTGCCAGAACTTGACGAGGAAAGAACAAACATATTGGAACTTGAAGCAATCACAGAAACAAGAACTCGATAACCATGAAATCGATCAATTTTAGAGTATCTCATCAAGTGGAAGAACTTACCCACTGAAGATTCCACATGGGAGGGTGATAATTTTATACAGAAACATCTAGAACTACTCAAGCATTGAGGACAACACTTTTTTGAAGGAGAGGGACACGTTAGGTCCCTATAATATTAGTGATTTCCCCATTACTATTGTCATTGTAGCCCTTATTTTTATTGGTGTTCCCCTATTATCCCCATATTATTATTATTGTGCCCCATAGAAGCCCACTATTGTTATTGTTGTGCCCTTATATTATTATTGTTATGTTGACTTTGATTATATTGTGACCCCTTAGACTCCTATATATAGAAAGGAAGTATTATAATTTGTCTCATCCATGAATCATTCATTTGTGTAATGTAAAGGAGGTTGTCCCCTTGAAGAGGTTGATTTTGAAGTCATTAATCTATATTTTATTCTATCTTGTGAGTTGGTTACATAACAATTTCACAACGAATTGCACAATAGCCTTAGGTCAATCTCTAACTGCATGCACCACCTGTACACATGGGAATATGCTATGAATGATAATACACTGCCTTGGAATCTCCATCTCAACTGGGTAACTTGAATTATCCGCATCCAACAATTATTTTGGGTTGATTGATCAATTAACTAGTTGATCATTGACTATGGTTTAAGTTCCACTTCCACAACTTGACCTCCACTAGATCTTATGATAGCTAGAACTAGTTAAATTGATAATAACTCAAATTAACAGAAATAAATTGCTAAAAATTAGTAATCAATCATGTAGAACTAAACTCAAGCTTCCCCAACTCGAATTTATTGAGTTAACTAAGTGACAAGAGCCATTTCACCTCAGTTAATTACCTCCAAGTATTCTGTTGAAATAGAAATTCAAATTTTAATCTAGTTTGACCAAGGCAAAGTCAAAACTAAATTTTCTTGTTGCATTTTCAACATGGTTTATTGTAGATAGTTGATGATGCCTATATAACATTTAGATGTGTTGATCCAATATTTTATATTATTGTTAGTGTTGATCGGGTTATTTGATGCATTTCTTGTTGACAACTTCATTGGCGAAGAAAATATATATATGTTAATGGTGATGTAGAGATGACACAGGTTTAGAGGGAGCATCTTCTATGCATCCAATGGCTCATTGTTGTCATTCTAGTTATTTGATCACTCCTTATTGCATGATGTTTATTATGATGAATGCCTATTATTATTTTATTCTTGCATAACTTAGTATTGGTTAGCATATATATATATGTTATTCTTGAAGCTATTGAAGATACCTCATTATTGTTTTTCTTGAACAAATATTTCACTTGATGAAGAGAAGTGTTCACTGGTGATGTTGGTTGATACTCAGTATACCACCTCTCAGTTCTATGGCCTCACATATTTTACTACCTAGTTTTTATTGCTACTACAAAAATCTTCACAGACACGCACACACACACGCACACACACACACAACACCACACACACACACACATAAGTATACACACATATATATATATGTAATATAATATAATATATATATATATATATATATATATATATTATATATATATATTTATATATATAATATATATATATATATATTTATATATATATATATATATATATATATATATAGATATTGATTCTATGGAAAGTCACTATGTAATGAATGCCATGTATTTATCACATGTATGTATCTTGATGTAAGGGTGATGCAAAGACCCATATTGTAAACATTGTAAAGTTAAGTTTTGTATGGGCTATTGGGATCAAGTCATGTCATATATGTAGCTCCATTATTTTGGGTGATTGATGAAAAACATGGGATCATAGAGTCATTGGTTATAGGAGAGGCCACATATGCTTATGGATATCCATGAATTTTATTAATAAAGCCTTGTATTTACATATCTCTACAAGGTCCAGTCTATTCTCAACGGGAGCATGGTCAATATGTAGAGCTATCATCATATCTTGCAGTTTCTCTTCTTGGTCCATAACAAAAAAATAGTCTTGTAGTGTTGAGCATGAAAGGGGGATTAATTCTATCTCCATGGTTCCGTCCTTTTTCCTTGATGTCAAAGGGGAAGAGAAAACTTGGTGCCTACAGGAGGTTGCCATCAAGTCCAAAGGAAGAGATTGTTGGAATTAAGGCGGATACATTGTCCTTGATGGAAACCTACATGTGAAATATGTCCTTGATGTCAACCTGGCTATAATATATTGTTTATTTGTCCTTGACAATTCTAGAAATGTTTCAGATGACATGAATATTTGTACAGGTATTGCATAAATGAGGAAGTGTTTTGGAAGCCTTGTCACAGGTTTAATTTGAGAAAATATCAAAATATGAAGATGTAAAAGTATACATGAACTAGGTGAATCAAAGTCTCATACATACATAGATTTAAAGAACAAAAGTCATGAACATGATACTAACCATGGAAAATAGAAAACCATGATATTTTCCGATCGTAATCTCCCACAGTTTTGTGAGTGCAACAGTTATTTGATCCCATCAAACAATTACTAGCAACAAACCCAAGGTATTTTCCTGTGGTATTGACATGGAAAATGGTTATAAAAGGATAGGGAGATCAAGGAGTTGTGTCTGCATTCAATAATCTATTCATGTATGTATCTGATCTACGACAAGTGTGCACCAGGGAGAAAGGATGATCAACTATAAGAGATTTGAAGTCTTTTAAGAAAACTAATCAAAGTATTGTAGGTATATTGGTGGTAAAATGAAGTAATAAATTAATCATTGCATATTAGTATGACTGTGCTTATGCAGGGATTATGAAAAAGTTATTTAAACTAGATCTGTCTATGCTTGTTGCTCCTTTGAGATATGGTTGATTAATTGATTTTTTTTATGATCTGTACACTAACTGTATTCTTGAATCCTACATACATACACATATATGCTTCTAAAATGTTTTGTATATATTCCAAAGAGTTGTGGTTTGGTTAATGTTTTCACTTATAGATGAATATGGTCATTTATGCTATTTGTTGATGATTGATAGAGCTTGATGAAGTCAGTGTGATGAATATTTTAGTACCAAAGCTTGATAAATATTTATTTCATATATGTGCATAGTTCTTATGCATGTTAAATGCATATATAATCCTGTTTTCTTCATAGAGTCACATATACATTTTTGATATTTTTGTAGAGAATAAAATGACTAGGTGGCTGACTTGTTTGGTTGGATTCAGAGGTTATGTTTGTTGCAGGGAAAGTTTGGCAGAGAGGTTGACTTGGATAATAATGAACTAATATTTGTAAACTAGTTTCATCTACAACAATTTCATACGTACATGGATAACCCTAGTGATAGCCACGTATATATTCAAGATTGTTTAGGGTTTACAATGCTTCTCTGGCTATGATAGTGAATAATTGTTATTGTTTTTCTTATTATTCATCAATGATGGTTTAATTATTGTTATGTTGATTATAGGTCAAAGTTTTGTTCTTAATTTGGTTGATCTATGATTGGTATATTGTGCTAATTTTCCACTACTCTATGCTATGAAAATTACTTTAGCCCAATTCAATTATTCAATTAGAAATATCTTCAATAAAAAATAATTCTTCTAATGATAAATAGTAATTGAAGATAGAATAATAAATGCAATGATAATACGAGACAATCAAGAGCATCAAAAAGAGAAACAAATTTGTTCAAAGACCAGGGAAAAGCCCCACAAGGGGGAAACCCTTTTAAATTATTCTTTTATTAGATTGTCTTCAAATGTTCAATAGAGAGTATAATGAGCCTAAATCCATAAACAAGAGTTAAATTCAAAGTTTTGACTTATCCAACAAATCAACCAACCAATGTCCAAAAATCCTAATGATGAAAAGCCAAATCTTGTCAACTTTCATAATTTGTAATTTTGGTCAACGATCAACAATAGTCAGTGTGCCCTAACTAGTCCCAAGTCAATGGTCAAATATGTCCTTCAAGAGATCGGTCAACTTTCCACAAACTTGGCTTCAATTGCTGGTCAAATTCAACCCAAAATAGTAAAATAAAATCCATTCAAACTCGATCAAATGAGAGAATAATGTTTTATGGTCAACCCAAGTCAAAATATCTCCAATCACATCGATTTTTGTGCCAAATGATGCGGCCTAGTGAGATAGAGATACACCAGAAAAATTGAACCAAAAAGATTCTAAATAACCCTTGGTCAACACTGGTCAAAGTGAAAATTAGCTCAAGTTTTCAATCACTTGAAATTCATCCTCCTTTCTCACACATGTGAAGAAAAGAGCTGCCTTAGACCTGTACAAACCAATTATATTGAAAGGGAATATGAGATGTCTAAATGAGCTTGAGGTCAATTGTATTTGTAGGCATTGGTTGAGGGATAATTAGCCTCTTAGGCCACTCTTAGGCCAACCTTAACAATTTTTGTACTAGGTGTGGGCTTGACTTCAAAAATACATTTTTCCTTATCCAAATTTAGTGCTTAAAATGCCAATTTTGGTCATCTCGAAAAGAGGAATCTAGTCATATGATTGGAATTTGTTACTGATCTACCAAATTAAAGGTCCCTCTTATATAGGTAGAAATTCCAACTGTATAAAGTCATGTTCCATCTATGATAATCTCTTCTCAACTCTATCTGTTGAATCATTCTCGAATATAAAGAAGAAGAGTCATAGGGGAGATGTAGTTACCATCCTACATTCATTGGGAAGCCACTACTACCACCCAAAATAACTACCAATGGGAAGTTAATGCTACTACCCAGGAATCATCTTCCAGCAGGGAGCCAATGCTACTACTTGGGAATCATCTACTAGTGGGGAGCCAATGCGACCACCTAGGAATCCACAGACAGTAGGAGGGATTCCACTTACCTTATGAGGTAAGGATCACACCTATCCTACTGCCTGGTGATACTAGGAGGGATACCACTTACCATAAATGGTAACAATCATGCATATCCTATTATATGTTGATCTTCCCACCTTCACTCTAAGGAGTTAGTTGTAGAACACCTACATATATTTCTTAAGCGAGATGCCACTTACCATAAATGGTAATGATTTCACAAAGATTGGTATAATCTATTGACTCTAGAGGTCCCTCAACCCTAAGATCTCTAAAGTTCAATTCCTCACCCTGGAATCTTATATAGGGGGGAAGAGCATAACTCAATGTCCTCAATCACCTGGGACCCTTACCCAGGAGGGTCACATCCATTAGTCCAATACTCTCTATGTACCTTCTCATCAGTGGAAGTATGAAAAAGTATCACAACTCCTCCCTGCACCATATCAAGTATGTAATGATATCTAATCTAAATCTTGTCGTATTTGTCATAAAACACATGATTCTATGCCAATCTGATTTCACTCTTGTTTTCACAATATATAATTATCATATATAGGACTTGTTCAAACAACTCTTCTAAGCTATCAATGTATCCTACCTCGATTGTGCTTGAAGTAACAAGCTTATGTTTACTCCTTATCCATGATATCATCATAGATCCCAAGAAATACCCAGATGTGCTATTTCTATTACTAACATTTCTAGTCCATTCATCATCGGTGTATCCATGTAGTCTCATATCTCTTGAAGTGTATATCAGACTACTATCTTTCATCTTGAACTCAGAATCAAACTCCTTCTTATGCTCAATCATCGTAGTCTCACTACTTATTAAGAATAGATCATCAACATATAAAATCAAAATCAAAGTCATAACTTGGATTGATCTGAAGTAGAGGTTCATATTGACATGGCTGCTTGTAAATCTAAGATTCACTAGGTAACTATCAATTCATGCATACCATGCTCAGGGAGATTGCTTCAAACCACATAGATATCTCTTCAATCTACAGACATGAGTCTTCCTATCCTATACTTCAAACCCTTAAGGCTACTCGACACACACTTCTTCCTTGTACCTATGAAAGCTTCCATCTACTTCATGCTTTATCTTATATAGCCATTTTGAAGTTGCACCAGAATTTCCTTGAGGTATCAAAACAACATCCCATAGATTATTCTTTCTAATTGATTCATATTATTTTTCCATGGCATCCTTCCAGACCTATCCTTACGCACTCCATCCTACTCAGGATTATCATCGGTCTTGATCCTGCTTGAGAGGAATAGTCTGCTTGACTTATTTTCACTTCAGTGCCATAGCTCAGTTTGATGATTAGTGTTGTGGACCGTTTCCAGAAATGGTCTACCATTAACTCTATAGAGTCCTTCAACTCTAGATCCCAATGTAAAATCATCCCTCATTTGGGATTACTTCAGCCTAGAGAGGACCTTTCCATTGATGAAGGCTACTCTCATTCCTTTGTTTTGCAAGGAAGAAATAGATACCAGGTTCGTCGTTAGTTCCATAACATACATCACTTCATGAATAATAACAAATTATTCATAGTCCAAGTCAAATTTGACAGTTCCAAAGCCCTTCACTAGATATGTAGTGTTTTCCCCAAGAATAAACTTCAAACTCATCTCCCTCTCAGCCAAATTTGAGAGGACTTCCTTATACTTGGAGAAATGTATAAAATCCCCAATATATACCATCCAACTATGGCATGAATCTAGAGGAGAAGAATTAGAAAGGGCTAAAATAAAAATATATTTTAATTGACTAGTAGTTGCATTACTTTCATACGTGGAGTTCGTTGACTTATTTTGAGGATGAGGACTTTCTTCATGATCATCTAGAGCATCTCTTCTCCTTCTACCATCCCTTCTTCTTCTATAATCCATTCTTCTTCTATAATATCTCCTTATTCTATCATAATTACTTCTCCTATCATTGTACATGTTGTTGTTGTAGCTGCGATGAGAGCTTGGAGCATATCTCTTTCTCAGAGAGTCTCATGCATAGTGACCACACTTATGACAATTGTAGCATTCAATATCCCTTAAATATTCTATTAGATTCCTTTCAATTGGGAGAAGGCCTATTTGAACTAGATGATCTTCCTTTTCCATTTTTCTTCTTGTGTTGAGTAACAAATGCAACATGATCTCCTTCTTCATGCCTTCAAATTCTCCCTCTTGAAATCATCCTGGATTATTCTTGAGTGAATTTTCCAACTATTTCATAAAGGAATGAGAGACTTTTGTTATTGATTATGGTGGTAATGAAATTTTCCCCAATAGGAGGGAGACCTCTTAGGGTTACGAACACCACTCCTTGTCAGGTACAACTTTCCCAACTCTCTGTAGTTGATCTATAAGACCAGATATCCTCATGATATAAGATTGAAAAGATTCTCCTTTATTCATTTTCATGTCTTTGACTTGATCTTTCAAGAATATTCTTTCATTCAATTTGTTGATCTCATACATGACAACCATATTATCATACATATGCTTAGATTTATTAAAATTTTCAACATTGATAAGTAAATGATCTTGCAAACCACCAAAAATAATTTTCTTTGATTTAAATCACCTTTCTTGTATTTTTTCTTGATAGAAGTAGGAGCATTTTCTAGGCCTAAGGAACTTTTCCTTGTATGTACTCCAAGACATCATGATAATCCAATATAATTTCCAACCTAACCTTCGAAGAAACAAAATTTGATTAGTCTCCTAGTTTATCAACTTCCTTGAAGTGTGATGTAATCATATTGACCTATTCAGATAAATTCCTTCAACCTTTCCAAAGATGATTTCCCTAGCTCTTATCTCCTTTGTGCTTGCCCTTAACCATAGCTCTAAATCCATGTTAATTCTTTATTGCTTTATGATATGGCAATTAATACTTTATTCCAATTTAATTATTCAATTATAATATTTTCAATAAAATTTAATTCTTCAAATGGTCAATAATAATTGAAGATGAACATTAAATGCAATGGAAATAAGTTACACTCATGAGCATTAATAAGAGACACCAATTTGGTCAAAGACCAAGGGAAAAACCCACAAGGGGGAAAACCATTTGAAATTCTTCTTCTATTAGATTGTCTTCAAATGTTCAATAGATAGTAAGTGAGCCAAAATACATAAACAAGAGTCAAATTCAAAGTTTTGACTTATCCAACAAATCAACCAACCAAGATCCAAAAATGCTAACGATGAAAAGTCAAATCTGGTCAACTACCATAATCTGCAATTCTGGTCAATGGTTAACAACATTCAACGTTCCCTAACCATTCTCTAGTTAACAGTCTAATATGTACTTTAAGAGATCGGTTAACTATCCATAAAATCAGACTCAACTACAGGTCAAAGTTAGCCCAAAACAATAAAAATATCTAGTCAGACCTAGTCAAATGAGTGAGAAATGTCTGTGCTCACGATCTACGATTTTTCCTGTGGTCAAACCAAGTCAAATAGCTCCAATAAGCTCATTTTTTGTGCCAAATGATGTGGCTTAGAGATATATAGATTCCCTAGAAAAATAAAACCAATACGATACTAAATAACCCTTTGTAAATGCTACTCAAAGTGCAGATTAGCTCAAATTTTCGACCACCTAAAATGCGTCCTCCCTCTTACTCATACATGTGAAGAAAGAGTTGCCTCAGACCTGTACAAAAAATTCATATAAAGAGAGATAAGGTGAGATGATGTGATATGATGTCCAAATGATATTGAGGTAACTTCTATTTATCAGCATTATAGGAGGACTAATTAGCCTCTTAGTCCAACCTTAACAATTTGTGTAGCTGTGGACATGTCTTCAAAAGTGCATTTTTCCTTATCCAAATTTGTTTCATCAAAGGTCAATTTTGGTACTCTCGAGAAAAGGAATCTAGTTAGATGATTGGAATTTATGAGTGAGCTACCAAATTAACATATTGGCATGAGCATATTCAGTTGATTAGTGATTGATTACAAAGGTATAATTGGTATTTAATGATTTAGTACATTGGTATACAATGGTTTAGTTTGATCAGTATTTGGTGACTGGGTATTCAATGTATTGTGAATGTGGGTGGTGACCTATAGGTTTTGGTTTGTGTTTGAGATAGGTGGATTTAGAGTGTAAATTCCAAAATAAGGTCCACAGAATTCTTGAGGGATTAGGAGCTTCCCTCTCGCAAGGGTTGGTAAACTTTACAAGGAGTAGTAGCTTCCTTCCAATAGAAGCTATAGAATTTGTGGAGATTGTAGCCTCCTACACGTAGGAGCTTGCGTATTGGTAAGAGCTTGTGCCATTACTATATGTAAGAATATTTTATTTATAATAAGATAGAAGAAAAATATGATAACAATGATTGTTTTCTCCCACATTGGGTTTCCACCTAAAATCCTAGTGTCCATATGTGTTGATGTGTTGATTATGTGTTATGGTTTATTTTCTCTTACTGCTCATGATTAAATGAATAATGAATGGACAGTGAAGTAATGATGCAATCATTAAGTTTAAAAACTGATTGAAATTGTGAAAATTTGGTGATCTACACATATGTGGTTTTAATTCACTAAACTTGCCTACACACATATGTTGTCAAAATAATAGTAGCGTACACTTCTCTAAATTTGAAATTGAAGACTAAGTGAAATAAAAATACTAATTCACCCCTTGTCTCAGTATTTTTTCTAACAGGTTGACCGAAATACACCATGTAGTATGGGTTTTACACATTAAAACCCACTTTCACCTTAGAAAATAATTTAGTGAACCATAATTCCTTAATTATTTACCTATATGAGACTAACCTACAATTTTTTTTAATTTCACATAGTTCTCATATATTTTACCTAAATTAAAATAACCCTTAAATTCATTTGACCATATCAACCATCAATAATTAATAAATTGATTTTTATTTATTAATTACTTCATACACTCTTCTTAATTAACTCAATTAATCATTATTTTTTGAGTTAGTTAAGTAAATAAAGATTATTTACCACTTTGATGAGCATTAGTATTGTGACAAGAGTGTTGCAATCCCAAAGATACCAATTTTAATTATTAACCTACGTTTAGTACAATCTTAAGAGGTGATAATGTTATATGCACAATAGGCTAAGCTATACTCACATCACTTTCAAGCAATGGACCAGATGAAGGCACACAAATACCACTCTATAAATTGTTTCTAGATTGTCAAGGAAAGAAATTGCATGAAAGGAAAGTTCTATTCTATTTGCTGAATTAATGGAAATATTACTCTATTTGCAAAAGAAAGGAAATGAAACTTGCATAAATGTAAACATTAACCTATTTGTATAATGTAAATGATTCATATAAAGGAAACTTAGTTTGTGCAATGGAATAACAATGTTTTAAATTGAAACACTAGATTAAGAAGCATAAATCAAAGAAAGAAATTCTAATATAATTTGCATAAGGGAAAAACATGTTACCAAACTTTAATCACTATGTTCCAAAGAGAGTAGACTTAGTGACAGAATCTGTTTGACATCTCATGAGATAATCAAGAAAACCATCACTATATTGCCAAATTCATAAACCTGTCCACTAACCTAATTGCTTAAATGTGATGTAGTGGAAAAATGACAAGTTCTAGGTGGTATTTGGTGTCCCTCAATCATGGTTTCAGAGTGTAGGGAACATTATTTAAGGCTAGGAGGCAAAAAATGAACTTTAGGAGAAATTATAGGCAAGTTGACATGGTGTTATAGGATGCTACATGATTTCTACAGGACTACTAAGGATGCTACAAGATTTCCCTATTTTGCTACAAGATTGGATCCATGAGAATTATTAGGGTGCTAAAGGGGTTTGAAGGTATCAAATGGTAGTTGAGGTTAGGTTAAGGTTTTGTGATGCTTTTACCAAGCGTATTACCCTTTAGCGGCCCATCTTGCACAAAAAGCAATGCACACTGTGGCCTTTAATAACCCATAACTATGTTTTCGGTGGACGATGTTTTGGGAGAGTTTCGAGGTGAGAAGAAGGAGGTCGATGGTGGGGAGGGGAGCGTGAATGATAATTCCATCCCTATAAAGGAATAGTATTACTTTCACACAAGACAAATGATTCTTTTTCAACTTGAAAACAATTCCAAACTAATAGTTAAATTGGAAAAAATGGAAATAACCAAGAGGGATGAGTTAAATTTTATTCGAAATATATCTACTACCTTAAAAGAAAATATGAATTTTAGCATGCATAAGACATACATCCATAAGAGATTATGCTTTTTAGGATCAAAGAAGACCTATATGAAAGAAATGGAGTATGTAAAAAGAGGCAAATCAAAATACCTAACTACTGCAAGAGAAAACAAATATATATTTTTTTCTTTCCAAAACTATATCTCCAACCATGCATCCCATAAGAGAAGTTATTCAAAGACTTGCACAAGCAATTTTTATAGACAATTATGCTACACAAATAAGCAAAATATTGTTAGGAAAGGAAATGCATTAAACAAGTATACAAGTAAGAGAGGCTAGAGCCTCTAGGTTGAGCCCTAACCGAAGGAGACTCAACCCTCTGAACAAACTTAGATGTGGATCAAAAATAGGCTTTTCATTAATGTGAAATAGTTCTCAAGTACATCAAAAATGGAAACAACAAGTTCTTAGCTCCTAATAGTTTCTATCCTCCTACAATAATTGGAATCCAATTGAAGTCCTTAGGCTTATTTATTTATACAAAAGTGAATGAGAGACAACCTCCTTGGAAAGAGGATTTCTTCATTCCAAAATTCCTAAAAATATGGATCTTTCTTTGTGTAGTCCTCAAGTTTCTAACTATAAGTGAGCAAATGTAGGGATAAAGTCACGATTTGGTTGAGTAAATGTAGGTGACCATCCTCCTACATCTGCTCCTGTCATTTTCCAATGTATCTTCACATACTAAATGCATTCTAATGCACTCTTTTCCTGCAAATTAACCACATTAGTCCACAAGATATGATAATCATCCTCTAATCTTCCTAATAACCACATAATATTTAAAAATATGCCATTAAATGTGTTGAAAGAGGTAAATATAGGCTGAAGGTAGGATAAATGCGCCTTATTATTTACCTATAAATGAGGCACATCATCACCCGATTGTTGAAGTTGTTGCTCATCCTATGAGAAACTTACTCTATGATCTATAACTCATGCATGACCCTGGTGGTCTCTATGACATCCCAAGGAACTTCAGAAGGTGTGCCCTCTTCTGGATAAAAACCTAAATTTTCCTCTATTACATCCCACTCCCTCCTTTCCTCTGTCAGATCTCTTTTTTCTTTTAAACTCAATAACATAGGAGGACTAAGCTTTAGCCCTATCTAGTTGACCTTCAATCTATGAACAATCCTCTTGTAGAATTGGGTTCTCTCTAATTCATTCTTTAACCTGTCAGGGGAGTGGTATTCCTCAATATTCAGACTGTGTGGCACATCATGCCATCTCCTTGGACATGCTTGCAAACTCAAATTCCTAGACAACTTCAAAGTGTATTTAAAATGTAGGATAGCCTTCTCTTATTTTTCTAAGTAGAAAGGGGCTAATTGAGTGTTCGTAGAGATGAGGCTATGATTTCTTACGAAAATCCTAGGACTTGTTAACTTTTATTTGATATATAGAGTCTCATTTTCTTCCATATCCATAACCTTCTTTTCTTCCTTAGCCCTTGCTTCCTCATGGGCAAGGCAAGAGGCTAGGGTCATCACCTGTTAATTTCCCAATCTTAAATTTTTGTCCAAAAACTTCATATTTGTGAGGATCATATCGTGCATGTAAAATTCAACTAATTTGGCCCTATCCTCAATGCTGACATGCTGAAAAAAATCAATAAACTTTTTATGATTATGAAATGGGATAGAGCCATATTTTGCCAACTTTTTGATATGAAATTGCAACCATATTTTGCCATTGTTTTTTGAGGAATATTTCATACGACTTGTATAGTTGTTTACATTGAATGGCCTCCATAGCTAAGCTTTCCATGTTGGCAAGTTGTTGTTCTCTCTCTTGTAGATTCTCCCTCATGGTTGACTCTCTTAATCTTAAATATACCATTTCCTCACCATATTCTTCACATTTTCTTCCATGAGGTATACATCCTCAAATATATTTGACTTCACAATCTACATTCATTGATGGGTTTAACTTCTCTCTTTGTATAGATAAAGTAAGCTGGGGATTACAATTTTTTCAGGTATCATTCACACCTCTTCATAGAAATTGTAGTAGGACCCAAGATTAGGTTGGGGATAAATCTCGTGGAGTTCCTGTGGTCTTGCAACACCTTACTATATCCAATATTCCCTTTCTTGTAGCAGTCTTGTCTCTTCCTATAACTAGGTAGTTTCTTCTTCTAGTTTCTTGACCCTAGCTACCCTGGTTTTTGAACTTCTTTGGGAGGTATGAGGTTGATTTCGCTTGAACTTGAGGGAGGTGGCCTCTTCGATTTTATCCTTGCCTTATCCCAACTCCCCTTATTTATGGCTAATATATTCTTCAAGTATGATTTGGACTTCTGAAGGAGGCTGAGGCTTCCCTTGTTTGACTCTTATACTCCTTATTCTCTTGAAATATAAGGGGATTTTATTGGGCTTCCTCCATTTTATTTTGATAGGTGTGATAAGGGCTACCAGGGTGGTAGCCACCTCTTATTTAGTGTTTTCTTTTGAGAGGCTTACTTGCTTCTCTTTTTCTTGTTCTTTTGAGACCTAGAAGGCTCTCAAAGGGTCTCTTTTGCTGCCTCTAGTTTACCTTATTATTCATCCCCTCCAAATTCTTCTTTCTCTCCTTCCTCCTTCTCTTCTTCAGTCTCCTCTTTAGCAACACTATATTTTTTTGGTATGTTCATGTTCTAGCAGAGGTTGGGCTTGAGTCTCATTGAAGGCCTCCATTTACATGTCTACAAAGTCTATCCATGGTACATGGTTATTGAGGTGACTCAAGGTATCCATGACAATGAGCCTTATGAGTTGATGATGAGAAATGTACTGGTGTTTCCCTTCTCTCACCCTCTAGCTCATTTCTATCATAGAATGAAGAAGAAAGTGGGGAATATTGAGCCTACTTGGGATAGGAAATTTTTTCTAGAACCTCAGCTCACAAAGTAGCCTAAACTGATAGGCATACGAAACACTTAACATCCCCTCATAGGATATTTATTTTAAGATTTTAAAGGCTACTTCATCGCATGGGTAATGAAATCTATCATTTCTAACTACACTTTTATCCTCAATTTTCTTTTCTTTAGGGAGGAAGAAATTCATTTTAGTTATGATGGCTTATGTCGTATCCCCCTTGCCCCACCTAACTCCCAAAGCCAATGTGTTCAACATACTAATGAGTTTTGCATTGAGATTGATTACAAGCCCTCTTACAATGGTGGTGGCACTATCTCCCCCTTGATATTGAAGGGCCATGACAAATTCACAGGTTATCTCATCATAATATCCTTTAATTTTCTAAAATAAGTGCATCGATTAGTGACTTTGGAAGATGTCTCTCATAGGAGGATATTGGTGGATTAATTTTGATTCTATGGATTCCCTTCTATTGAAGCCTCCTCCAATGTTTTTAAAGGATTTCCAATTAATTATCAACTTTTGGGTAGCCTAGGGTATCAAAATAAGGATGAGAGAAATGGTGTTTTCCTTCTAACTAGATATATGAAAATTATATGCCACACTAAAAAAAATTTCATTCTTCTTCTATCATGGTTCCAACACATAAAAATCATAAGGTTTGAAAAATCCCAATTTCAAGGGTTTGCTACAGGATGACAAAATTGACCCAAATTTTAGTTTTATTGCATGGAAGGTGAGAGAAATGCATGAATTACCCCTGGCGGTAGCTAGCTCAAATATAAATGATGTAGTGGGCCTCTATTACCATATTTGGGAATGATCTCTTGCCACAAATGAAGTTTAGGCCCATACTTTACTCCTTTTGTGGTGTGGTAGTGGGCTTAGTGCATTGTATGAGATAGTCCCCACGTACCACCTTCGTAACTTCAAAAACCCATTGTCCCAATCCTCAAAATTATCATGCTTCCTTTTTTTTGTTTTCCCCATGTTGCATGAGAGAGGAAATTTACTTCATTTAATTGTTCGAGGGTGGCTAAGACTATTGGCCACCTCCAACCTAGAAAAACCTCTCTCCTCATACATGCTAAACATTTTCGAACTATCATGCACTTAAATGAAGAGGTGAGGAGTTTCATACCTATGCCCACCTGATGATCTATGGCTTCTTTGATTTATGCATGATTCTTTCGAAATGGTGGTTGATCTACTAACCGTTTGAGGTGTCATTTCCCATACTAGTTGCTCCATGCTTCGGCCATACTTTAGAAGATTTATTTTTCATTTTTCTATACATTTTTTAGAGATGTAATTGGCTAAGCATTGTCACTATACGTCATTCTGATGGTGGATTAAGCTTGTACTATTGGAGATGAGAAGTGACCCTATAGAAACCTTGCAGGATTCTTTTGGTTGCATAAGACCAAGGAGATGATCCCTCAATGCTTCATGATGGTCAATTCTTCATTCTAGTGCTTCTAGGTGCTTTTGACCATGCTCCTATAGGTTTTATGCAAATTTTTATATGATTGGGTTCCTTCCTCTAGAACTCACACAAACCCCCATATGATCACAATAACATTCACACAACATATGCAAAAACTCTAATAATTCATGTTAAACTCATGGACAAGGATTATAAGCTTTGGCTGTGGGTAAAATAATGAAAGGAGTGGTAAAAATGGGGGTTTTTTTAATGGAAAAATGATGGTTATTTGGGTGTAGAAGTGGTAAATGGCATGGATGATGGGTTATGGTGCTGTGGTGGACCTCTCCTTTAATTCCCCCCATGGAAAACATAGGATCTGAACTATTTCTCTATGCTTATCACAATCCTGCAGCATTTGAGGACAATATTGTAGCACTTTAGGTTTGAGGTAAGATTTCATGAGATGGGTTTCTTGGTGATGCAGGGACTTGGGGAAGTTGATGGAATGATGAAGGATATGCATATAGGTAGCCTTGGTGGGTGGAAAAATGGAATTGGGAGGCTAATTACTTTGATTTCTTTCCTTATTTGGTCATGGCTAGAACCTTGGAAAAGCATGTAAGCAATACTGGTATTTCCCTGTCTTTCATTCTTTCCTTTTATTCCTTGTATTTTTTTCTTTTATTTCTTTTTCATTTTTTCTCTTTTTTCTTGAGACCCATAGTCTGCCTCAAAAGAGGTTTTCAACCTACAAGACTGCCCCAGGTTCCTCAAAGGAGGTTTTCACCTGGGGATATTTTCATTTGTTATATTTTTTTGACTCTTGGATTTCCTCATAGAGGTTTTCATCCCGAGTATTATCACTCAAAATTTTCCTTAGAAGTTATCAGAAGAAGGAATAAACTGAGGTAACCACAAGCCAATCTTTTAAGTATAGGATCTAGCCAACCTATGACTCAGAGAGGGCTCTCTCTATGAAATTTAGCTTTGTTTTACTGGGATTTTAGGCTAGTTCTTAATGTTCATTGGGGTTTTGGTTTTTAATTGAAGGTTGGGTGGTGGAATTCTTGGAACAGATGGATAGAGAAAGATCTTTAAGCCATTGGGCTATGGAGACAACAAATGGATAGCAGGAGTGGATTAATTCATGAAAGGGAATGTTCACAGGGCAGGCTAGCAAAGTAAAGCACAAATCTTTAGGTTGAATGGGTGAAATGATCCTAACTAGGGTGAGAGAGCACTTAAGAATCATCAGACTAGGGTTAAGATGAAGAACAGAGGATAATCATGAACAAAGGGAAATTAAGAATCCTTTGCTATAGATCACAATGAACTACCTAAACTAAGGAGCAATCAAGAACTCCTTAACTTAGATTAGTGAAGAAAACATTCAATATGCATAACAGTAAAAAAAGAGTACAACTAAGCAATTTCTGAGATATCATTCCATGTTATAGCATTCAGATTTTTTGAGATACAAGTAAGATTGCGGAAAAACTTAAAGAAAAATAACATTTAACATGAGAGAATACTTATTTGAACTTTTCTTTACACAAAAATTCAGCGAAATATTTGATCTTTACTCCTTGATCCAGCTAGCTGATCCAATCATTGATACAATAGAATTTTAGACTTAAGAACAAGAAGTCTATAGAAATATGTTGGAATCGACCCTACATACTTCAAATTGTGAAGTATTTATAAAAAAAAGTATTACAAAATATCTCGAAACAACTTGAGATTTAATCTAGGAAATACAAATATCTTCTTGCAAGAAGATAGAGACATCTAAGGAACTGTTTCATGTTGTCCCTTTTATTATGGTTGTGTTGGCCTTTATTGTTGAAGTGTAGCCCTTTATGATGGCTTGTTTTTTTAGTGTTTCACGCTGGAGTCTTCTTTAACTTTTACCTTTCATCTGATACTCTTTAACCTTGATACTCTTTGACCCTGATGTGTTATTTTTACCTGTTTTACCTAGCTATTCTATTTTTACTGTGTAGTAAATTTATCCCGGTAAATTTGTCATTGTCTCCCACCATTATGCATCAGGTAACTTTATATTCATAATTCTCCTGTAGATTTCATCAGCTTCAGTATACTTGGCAAAATTAGGCTTGGTGAGGAACTTGTATTTGGCTAATTTTGTCTGCCAAAGGCCAATATCATCGGCATTGTTCAGGTATCTGTCCCTATTTTGGTAATGTAAATTGAGTAGGGAATCTTTGGCAGTGGTACCTTTTATTTGGAAATATTTATCAGCTAAAGGAAGGTGGTCCAGGTCTATGTGAGGTGTAGATATGGGCCTTACATCCATTGCAATTGGAGAAACCATACTCACTTCTTGTGGATTTGAGTGTGGGGGGTAATTCAGAGTTTTTAGGGCAACGATGAATTTGTAGATGGTTATGGCTAAACGCGTAAAAATAAAAGTGAACTTGATATTTTTTACTTAATTAAGAGTATTATGAGGGTGAATTTACTTGGAATTTTACAATGGAGTTGGTTTTCCATGGTTAAATACTTAGAATTGGACGAAATTGACTGTAAATGGTGGTTGATGGAGGCTACAGAGGTCCATATGGTTCTGGTATGGACTAGTGAATGAGCTGGGTTGTCTGCAGTGTCTGTGGAGCAATGGCGGAGGTTTGTGAGCAAATTCTCAGTTTGCATGGGTCATAATGGCTTTCTAGGTTCTCGACAGTAAATGTGTGAAAAGAGCGAAAAGAGGGATCAATGGGATTTTATAATGAAAATGGTTGATTTTTGGCGGGTTCATTGATTGATGAACAGTGGCGTTTTTTTGGTTAGATGGGAGAAACAGTTTAGGAAGGCCATCGCACTACTTTTGTGGTGCAGGTGGTATTTGGGAGGGGCCGCCTAATTCCACTTATCATTTGACACGTAGCGTCGGGGTTCAAGGGGAAAACTGCCTTATCGGGTGGGTAAAGGATGGACATTGGGCATGGCCGATATGATCATGGGCCATTGGATGGGGCGGGGGGGGATAATCAATGGTGATCGGGAGGCGAAGCTAACTGGCGATTTAGACATAAAGTTTTTTGGGGGCGGCCCATGGGTCTAATAACTAGCAGTATAATATTATCTTAGAACTTAATCTCATCGGGGATGCTTTAATATAGGCTTAATGACTACAGGTGGGTTTTTAAAATATTTGTGAGATACGGGGTAGTAATATAGTTTATAAATAAACTAAGGGGCAAGGTTAATTTATATAAATGAGTTAAATATATACGGGACACTAGGTTGTTTGGAAATTTATATAATAAAGTTAAAAAAGTTAATATGTGGTGAAATGAGTGGAAGGGGTATTGTACTTAAATATATGAAATGTTATGCGTGTTCCATACACTTAGTGCTTTAGGATAAATGTATTTGGTGGGTTTTTGCATAAAACATGTTTATAAAGGGGTTTTCCTAGGCAAAAGAACTTAACCTTAGGAAAAGGGGTTTTGTGAGGGGAATGAATGAATTAAAAGGTAATTTAACACCTTGCCTTCTTAAGTCATCAAGCCAAGGGTCCAGTCCCACTAGAAGTTAGAGAAATGCTCTAAGCCTTTTCGACTAAAAGAACTAGAGGTATTAATATTTTTATTATGAAAAGGAAATTAGTGAGTGTTATAGGGGTTAAAATGAATGAGGGGATGTTAAATAAATCACATTGTGAACCATTGCCTTTGCCTTGTCCTCTACTTATGCTTTTTTGAAAATTGCATTTAAGATGATGACATAAGTGCATTTGAATAATTACAAGACATTTATGCAACCTTTCTACTACTTACCCACTTACTCATCCTACCATTTTTCTTCAGTTTATTAAGGTGCATTTAGGCTAGCAAACCCTTATCAATCTTTTTCTTTTCTTTTACAAAGTAAACTATCTAATACTAACCTTCTATCACCTAAGGGCTCAGATTAAGTTGATCAGCTCCTTTTATTCACTCTACCTATCTAATGATCTGCCAATATTACACTGTTTGGTTAGATTTTATTCAATAACTATAAACATAATATTCAAAGCATGGTATAATCAAGATTAAGCAGTTTGATTACCATGGTTTGTGGCATGAGTGACAAGCTGCACACAACCATTATTATGCATGAAAGTAAATAGCAGTGCCATTTTGACTTGCACACTTTCATGGTCTCTTTTTGTCCTTTGGGGTTCATATATTTTCATTTTTTTGACCTTTTTATCCTTTTTGTCCTATGATTATTCTCTTAGGACATACCCTCTTTAAATTTTTTAATTTTTTAATATGGAAAACATTTGCAGAAAGCAAAGGTATGTACAATATTATAAGGCTTCACCCTAGTCATTCAAAATTATGACTCCTATTGGTATAGGCACCTAACAGTGGCTCCACTTAGGGATGGCATTTCCTGGTGAAATGTCAAGAACTTTGTAGGTTAGTAGCCTTTAAATTGTTTTTGATGTTACCTTGCAAAATGTTACTCTGTGATTCTGTATTATTAATGCCTATGACGGTGAATCCTTAAGGCTTAGGGCCTTCTCTTCGGGCTTCAACTTCAAAAATCACCATCCCAATCCACACTAGACTTTTTGGAAATAGAATATGTACAAATGGGACATGTAAAATTAATAGTTAGGTTCAAAATAGTGTTTGAGCATTTGACCATTCACTGGTCCACCTTCTGCTTCTGTACCATCCATTTCTCTTAGGAAGAAAGCATTATTACCTTTGAAAGCATAAATGACATATGGATCTTTCCATAGGAAATAAAATTTCCCATGTTTACCTTTATCTTCGCTCCTTGAATCCCACTTTAGGACTTTGTCACCAAGGTAGAAATCTTCGGCCTTGGTTCTCTTATCAAAAATATTTTTAATCCTTTCCTACACAACTTGAGACTTGATATATACTTCCTCCCTAGTTTGTTGAAGATGTATTGTTTGGTTGATTCTTCTTTGGATACTATTTGGTTCAACCTGCAATTCTTGAAGCAAATTCATCATTGGTGTTCCCAAGGAGGATGGAAAAATAGCTTCCATCCCATAAACTAGTTGGTAGGGAGAGGTACCAATTGACTTTTTAGTGGTTAGTCTGTCTACCCATAAGGCATTGACTAGCTTTTTGTTCCATGTTTTCTTATTGTCCTATAACAACTTTTTGATGATGTTCACCAAACTTTTGTTTGAGGATTCTTCCAGTCCATTTCCTTAAGGATAATAGGTTGTGGAATGGCCTAGGGTTATATGATACTTGTTGCAGGAATCTATCATTCTTTTGGATTTAAAGATTGCTGCATTATTAGTAATGAGCTTTGTTGGACATCCAAATCTTGATAGAATGTTGGTTTCAGGGAAGGTTATGATAACAATGTCAGTGGCATGCCTTGAAGGTATGGCCTCTATCCATTTTCTGAAATAGTCTATGGCAGTGAGGATCCGTTTGTGTTGGTTAGAGAAGGGTGGGTGAATTTCAACAATGAGGTCTAAACACCATTGTTGAAAAGGTGTTTCAGCAGAGATTGGCTTGAGGGGTAAAGGTAGAAGATTTTTCTTTCCCTAAAAAATTTGAGATTTGTGACAGGAGGTCACATATTTCTTTACATCAGAAAACAAGGTAGGCCAGTAGAAACCGGCTCTAAGAATCTTATCAGCAGTGGTTTTCTAGTAAAGGTGTCCTCCATAATCATCTACATGAAACTCTTGTAATACTTTGTCAGATTCATATTTTAATAAGCATTTGAGAAGAATACATTCATGATTTCTCCAAAACAAAGCATTGTCTAATATACAAAATTTTAAGGATTTCATCTTTAAAAATCTGCTTTTGGTCTTAGATAATTCAGGAGGATCTTTTAAATTTAGTAAAACATAAATGATATCGGCATACCATGGTGATCCAATAAAATCCTGACTGATTAGTGGAGTTGTCATCTCCTCTTCATTATCTATTTGTGCAATAAAGTTTATATCCAGGGCCTGACAATTTGATTCAGCCATGAGCTTAGCTAAACCTTGGCCCTTGATTAACTTAGTCAGTTTGATTTCTATATCATATTCTAGAATAGTAGCAATCCATTTTCCCTCTTTCCATTTGGACCACCCTGAGTTAGGATATCTTTGACTACTGAATTAGGAACGTAAGCTACTATATGAGAATATAAAATGTATACCCTAAAATCCTTGATAGCTTTGACCAAAGCAAAGGCTTGTTTTTCCATTATGTTATATTTTAATGGGGAATCTCTCAGGGCTTTGCTAAAGAAGGCAATAGGTTGTTCATAATCCTAGTCATTTTTTTGCAGTAAATCTGCAGCAATTGTGTGCTCAGAAGCAAAGGAAAATAAGACGAAATCTCTATCAAATTTTGGACTGATCAAAATTGGTGTTTTAGTTAAGGCTAGTTTGATATCTTCAAAGGACTTCTTAGCCTCAACACTCAATTTTATGGTCAAATATTTTTTCAGCGTATTGTTCAGTGATCTAATTCTACTAAATTAGAAATAAATCTTCTAAGAAATTTAATTTTCCCTAAGAAAGGTTGTAATTCCCTAATGTTCCTTGGATGTTGTATCTGTAAGATGGTTTCTATTCTTGTAGGGTCTATTAGAATACCATATTTTGAGATTATATGACCTAATATCGTTCCTTCCTCTAATCCAAACAAAGACTTCTTGGGGTTCAAAGAAATTCCATATTTCTTGCATTTAATAAAAAACCCACCATAGATGATCCAAATGTTGACTATCAGATTTTGAAAACACAGTAATGTCATTTAGATATATCACAAGGAAATCATGAATTTCTTTGGCAAAAGCTATATCCATAGTCCTTTGGAAAGTGGCTCTTGCATTCATTAGTCCAAAAGGAATTTTCACATACATGAATGTCCCCCAAGGAGTAGTGAAGGTAGTCTTGGCTTGGTCATCAGGATGAACTAAGATCTGGTTGTAACCAGAAAACCCATCCAATAATGAGATTTTGGTTGATCCAACTACCCTTTGCAAAATATGATCCATTTTGGGGAAAGGGTAATTGTATTTAAGTGATACTTTGTTTAGGTTCCTAAGGTCCACACAGAGTTTGAACTTGCCCGTTTTCTTCCTAGTTGGCATCAAGTTTGAAACCCAATCAGAAAATCAGATTGGTGCAATTATCTTAGCATCATATATTCTCTAGATTTCCTTTTCAATTGAAGGTAAGAGGACTGGATTAATCCTTCTAAGTTTTTTCCTGAAAGGTTTTTGATTTTATTTTTAGGGATTGTCTGCTATATGATGGTGGTTTCATAGGAATTGAGGTGCTCATAACTCCAGGCAAAGACATCCTGAAATTATTTTAATAACTGAATGTATTTCACCTTTTCAGTTGGAGGTAGTGATTTCGAAAGTTTTATCAATTTTGGATTTTCATTAGTGCCTATATTACACTCCTCTATATCAGATTTCAAAGGTTCCATTTTAGGCTTTCTAGGAACATCATTTGAATCAATCAAATCTTCCAACGAGGTTAATCCCTTAGGTAAGAAATTGTCTTTGATATTGATTACTTTGGTGTCTTCGTTAATTATTTCATCAATCTCAACTTGTTTTAGGTTTTCTACATATGGATTTGTAAATTTAGTGGGATGAAATCTATCTATATTCTATCTCATTTATTTCTATTTTGTTTTTAATGTTAGAATTTATTGATGTATCAGTATCTATGTTATGATTTGCAAACTCTTCTTCTAAAATTAAAAAGCTATTTATATGTTTATCATTATAAAATACTTGTCAGCTCTTCAAATTATATGGAATTGCAGGTCCGTGCCTAACTTTAGCAGTGTACTGATAGTTGGGTTGGAAGGGTAACTTGCAAGTGCTAGCAAACATTCCTAAACTATGGGCTTGCGCATTGTATTTTATGGGAATTACTGCAAGCTTGGTTTCTAAGAAAGTGTTCAGTATTTCTACAATAGTTCCTCGATAACAACTTAATCTAGGGCATTTCTTCATATATACAACATCAATTTGTTTTATAACCAGTTCAGAGTCTCCCATGACAAAAACTCTTTTAGCTCCTAGATTCCTAACTAATTTAAGACCTAAAATTAGTGCTTCATACTCGTCCATATTGTTAGTACATTTAAAATTTAGTCTGTATGCATGGCCTTTTGAGTGATTATTCTCTATATTGTATATCCAAACTCCTGCTCCTACTCCAAACTTATTGAATGACCCATCAAACTCAATATGCCGCAATATCTCATGTTCATAATTCTCATCATCTGGTGCAACAAGCTTTTCCTCATTTTGACCACCTTGTTTAGTGGAAAGTTCTAAAGTTTGGACAGTTTCCTCTTGTTTTGAAACTGCAATTTCTTTTGGTTTTGTATCAACACTATCTAAAAGAGTTTCTTATGTTTGATCAGCATTATACAGGATAAAAGAATCAAATTCTAAATGTGCAGAGTACATAGGAAAGTTTTGAGGCCGATCCTGGGTACTTACCATGTATTTCATTAAAGTTTCTTGGTACAGCTTCTTGGGTTGTCCAAAAACAGAAATTGTTGCATGTGGCATATAAAGTTGTAAAGATCCCTAAAGTTTGGCTCCCCATGATCTGGATAACAGCATGCCATACTTTGGTAGGATGTCAACAACCACAATATCCATAAGGATGCTCTTGGAAGGATATTGAACTAAGGCAACACACAAGTCTTTAATCAACCCCAGACACTTTACTTGACTTGAGTCAAATGAAAATAAGTACTTGTAAGGCCTTGTAATTTCTAGGTTTAATTTCTTCATTACTGATTCGGGCATCAATTTGTGGCAGGCCCCAAAATCCAACATTGCATTGTGAAGAATTTTGTCATGGATTCTAAGGCTAATGTAGAAGGTGGTATTCCTCCTTCTAGTGGTTTTCCATTAACATCTAGACCAAATATAAGTTCTCGTTGGTCATCAAACAGGTTAACAGAATCCTCATTTTCAACAATGTTTAGAGTCTAGTTTATATGTGTCTTGTAAGTTTCATTCTTGATTAGTTCTATTAAAGGGACTGAAATCTTTAACTTAGCTACATCTTCTCCCAAATTTAATGGAAAAGGGGCTTTTTTGGTTTAAGGGTTTTGAATTTTCACAGTAGGGATTTGAGTGGGATGGTCTTCTTTTCCTTTACTAGTGGTCTCTTTATGTAGGTTTTCAGATCTGGTGTTTTGAGGTTTGCTCACTGGTTCTTTAGGGGGAATTAAAGTGGAGGGTTGATCACCAGAAGGTTGATTAGGGGTTATATCTATAATGGCGGGGCTAGAAGCATTCTAGTTTTGTCTAGGGAGAATCTAGAGGATTTTAGAAACTAGGGCTTCTCTGATTTTCTTGGGTTGATTTGGCACTATTTTCTTGGTTTGGTTAGGGATATCAAAATTATTTTTACTTCTTAGGTTATACTGTTTATGCACTTCAAAGATGGTAGAACCATAACCTTGTTTACAATCAAATGACTCTCCGGACTGGATTTTCAATTGTTGCAGCATATGCAATTCTTGATCATCTTGGGTCAGAAAAACAACACCTTCATCATCTAATCCCATCAGGTTAATCTGTGTGTCTTGCTCTGGTTCTTCAGGATGGGATGTTTCTACATAATTTTCATGGAAAGGAGGCCTAATATTCTGATCAGGTCCATTTTTCCAGTGTTTTGGTTTTTCCTAAAGTTCGGGTTTCTAACCGGAGGTGCCCATTGATTATCCCACTACAGTTTCCTCTCTATATTCTCTATTCTATCCATCAAATTTTCCATGCCTTTTGTTGAGCTATCTATTTTAATGTCAGAGGGTGAAGGCTCATCTTTAGTTGTTCCTCTTCTTTCATTCCTAACTCTAGCTCTTTTAGCTAATAAATTAGCCTCTACACTTACAACTACACTTTGCATATCTTGTAGGGTTGGGGGGTTCCTTTCCCTGAGCTGGAATGCCATGTCTATGTCAAAACCATGAGGGAACTTTATTAATGCTAAGTCAGGTGGGGGTCTGATATTAACTAGAATTGCATTGTATATATTGTTAAATCTAGTGCAACAATTTTGAACAGTTTCATTGGGTCCTCTCCTAATATTTTCATACTCTGAAAGGATCTATAGAGGATTCTTTTTCTTTTCCCATCTATTCAAAAATTACGGATGAAATACTTCTAAACTATCAATACTATTATCAGGCAGTGATCTAAACCATTTCCTAACATCATCAGCTAAATTCTGAGAAAATAGTCTCATTTGGACATCCACAATATCAATTTCATTAATTTCAAAGTAGTCTGTCATCTTATTAACATGGTTCTGTGTAGTGTAGTGCCCTATGCCATTAAATTGGACGATTTTACTTTGGTAGTCTACTAGCATCGCACCAGGTGGAGCAGGTAAGACAAGGGGAGCATATCTATTTGTCATGGCTATAAGATAGGAAGGGTTAAGATGTGGGGTTGAGGCACTGAAAGATGATACAGTAGTGGAGGATGAACTAGGACTACTGAGTGGTAAATGAGCAGTGCTAGGTTGGTAAGGGAGTGAGGGTATGAATGGTGGTGTGGAATGGACTTCAGAAGCTAAAGGGAATAATGGTGAACTAAGAGTGGTGGACAATTATTCAGAAAGATCAGGGATCTTAACAGTACTCAAGGATGATTGTGGAGAATTCAGAATGTATTCACCAATTGACTGGTTGGCTTTTTGGACTTCAAGGTCTACAATGAAATCAGGGTCTAGAACAATATTGTATATTTCACTTTAGACTTTGACTTAAATAATGAAAAATAAAATTTCTCATCAAAGGGAATATATTCTAAAAACAACCACTCATCAGGACATGAATTAGCTTTAATCAGTGGTGTGTGACTAGCTGAACTTTCTTCTTTTTTGGATTTTCTTGAAATCAGGTTGGGATTATCAAATACTGGTGCTGGGTTTGGATCTGGGTTAGCCCTAGTATAATGAGTTCTCTTTGAAGCCAGAATTTCAAAGCTTTTCTAATTGGTTTCTTTTGTGAGATATTTTTAAAATAACTTCTAATAAATTGCTTTAAGAGGCTCGAAACATAAATTTAAATTTTTCTTAAAGTTTTATTAGGATTGAGGATTGATGTCCCTAGTACGGTCGCCACTATGTTATCACTCAAAATTTTCCTTAAAAGTTATTTGAAGAAGTAATAAACTGAGGTAACCACAAACCAATCTTTTAAGTATAGGCTCTAGCCAACCTATGAATCAGAGAGGGCTCTCTCTATGAAATTTAGCTTTGTTTTACTGGGATTTTAGGCTAGTTCTTAATGTTCATTGGGGTTTTGGTTTTGAATTGAAGATTGGGTGGTGTAATTCTTGGAACAGATGGATAGAGCAAGGTTTTTAAGCCATTGGGCTATGGAGTCAACAAATGTATAGCAGGACTAGATTAATTCATTAAAGGGAATGTTCGCAGGACAAGCTAGCAAAGTAAAGCACAAATCTTTAGGTCGAATGGGTGAAATGATCATAACTAGGGTGAGAGAACAATTAGAATCATCAGAACAAGGTTAAGATGAAGAACAAAGGATAATCATGAACAAAGGGCAATTAAGAATCCTTTGCTATAGATCACAAGGAACTACCTAAACTAAGGAGAAATCAAGAATTCCTTAACTTAGATTAGTGAAGAAAACTTTCAATATGCATAACAGTAAAAAAAGAGTGCAACTAAGCAATTTCTAAGATATCATTCCATGTTATAGCATTCAATTTTTTTGAGACACAAGTAAGATTGTGGAAACACTTAAAGAAAAATAACATTGAACATGAGAGAATACTTATTTGAACTTTTCTTTACACAAGAATCCAATGAAATATCTGATCTTTATTCCTTGATCCAGCTAGCTGATCCAGTCATTGATACAATAGAATTTCAGACTTAAGAACAAGAAGTCTATAGAAATATTTTTGAATCCACCCTACATACCTCGAATTGTGAAGTGTTTATACAAAAAATTATTACAAAATATCTCAAAGCAACTTCAGATTTAATCTAGGAAATACAAATATCTTCTTGCAAGAAGATAGAGACATCTAATGAATTGTTTCATGTTGTCACTTTTATTATGGTTGTTCTAGCCTTTATTGATGAAGTGTAGCCCTTTATTCTAGCTTGTTGTTTTAGTGTTTCACGCTAGAGTCTTCTTTAACTTTTACCTTTCATCTGATACTCTTTAACCCTGATACTCTTTGACCCTAATGTGTTGTTTTTACTTGTTTTACCGAGTTGTTCTATTTTTACTATGAGTAAATTTATCCCGGTAAATTTGTCATTGTCTCCCACCATTCTGCATCAGGTAACTTTACATTCATCATTCTCCTATAGATTTCATCAGCTTCAGTATACTTGGAAAAATTGGGCTTGGTGAGGAATTGGTATTTGGGTAAATTTGACTCCCAAAGGCCAATCTCATCGGCATGGTTGAGGTATTTATCCCTACTTTGGCAATTTACTTTGAACAGGGACTCTTGGGTAGTGATATCTTTTATCTGGAAATCTTTTTCAACTAAAGGAAGGTGTTCCAGGTCTAAGTGAGGTGTAGAGATGGGCCTTACATCCATTGCAAATCTTTATCAACTAAAGGAAGGTGGTCCAGGTCTAAGTGAGGTGTAGAGATGAGCCTTACATCCATTTCAATTGGGGCAGCCATACTCAGTTCTTGTGGATTTGAGTGTTGGGGGTAATTCAGAGTTTTTAGGGCAACGATAGTTTTGCAAATGGTTATGGCCCGGAGTGTAAAAATCAAAGTGAATTTGATGTTTTTTACTTAATTAGTACTATTAAGATGTGGATTTACTTGGAATTTGACAATGGAGTTGGTTTTCCATGGTTAAATACTTGGAATTGGGTGAAATTGATTGTAAATGGTGGTTGATGGAGGCTACAGAGGTCCGTATGGTTCTGGTACAGACTAGTGAACGAGTTGGGTTGTTTGCAGCATTTGTGGAGTAATGGCAAAGGTCTGTGAGTGAATTCTCAGTTTGAAAGGGTTGCAATGAATTTCTAGGTTCTCAACAGTAAATGTGCGAAAAGAGCGAAAAGAGGGACCAACGGGATTTTATAGTGAAAACGGTTAATTTTTGGCAGGTTCATTGATTGATGAACAATGGTAGTTTTTCGGTTAGATGGGGGAAATGGTTTAGGAAGGCAATCACACCACTTTTTTGGTGCGGGCAGTATTTTGCACTTATCACTTGACATGTAGCGTCATGGGTCAAGGGAAAAACCGCCTAATCGGGTGGGTAAAGAATGGACATCGGGCATTGAAAATATGATCATGGGCCACTGGATGAGGGGGACAAATAATTAACGGTGATTGAGAGGTGGAGTTGTGTGGTGATTTAGACATAAAGTTTTTTTTCAGGGGGGCATGGGTCTACTCGTAGCGGTATAAGATTATCTTAGAACTTAATCTCATCGAGGACACTTTAATATAGGCTTAAAGACTATGGGCGGGGTTTTAATATATTTGCAGGATACGGGGTAGAAATATAGTTTTATAAATAAAATAAGGGGTAGGGTTAATTTATATGAAGGAGTTAAATATATACAGGACATTGGGTTGTTCATAAATTTATATAATAAAGTTAAGAAAAAGTTAATATGTGGTGAAATGAGTGGAAGGGGTATTGTACTTAGGTATATGAAATGTTATGTGTGTTCCATACACTTAGTGCTTTAGGATAAATGTATTTCGTGGGTTTTTGCATAAAACATGTTTATAAAGTGGTTTTACTAGGCAAAAGAACTTAACCTTAGGAGAAGGGGTTTTGTGAGGGGGTGAATGAATTAAAAGGTAATTTAACACCTTTCCTTCTTAAGTCATCAAGCCAAGGGTCTGATCCCACTAGAAGTTAGAGAAATGCTTTGAGCCTTTTCGACTAAAAGAACTAGAGGTATTAATATTTTTATTATGAAAGGCAAATTAGTGAGTGTTATAGGGGTTAAAATGAATGAGGGGATGTTAAATAAATCAGGTTGTGAACCATTTCCTTTGCTTTGTCCTCTACTTATGCATTTTTTGAAAATTGCATTTAAGATGATGACATAAGTGCATTTGAATAATTACATGACATTTCTGCAACCTTCCACTGCTTACCCACTTACTCATCCTACCATTTTTCTTCACTTTATTAGGGTTCATTTAGGCTAGCAAACCCTTATCAATCTTTTTCTTTTCTTTTACAAAGTAAACTATCTAATACTAACCTTATATCATCCAAGGGCTCAGATTAAGTTGATGAGCTCCTTTTATTCACTCTACCTATCTAATGATCTACCAATATTACACTGTTTGGCCAGATTTATCCACTAACTATAAACATAAAATTCAAAGCATGGTATAATCAAGATTAAGAAGTTTGATTACCATGGATTATGGCATAAGTGGCAAGCTACACACAATCATTATTATGCACAAAAGTAAATAGTAGTGGCATTTTGACTTGCACACTTTCATGGTCTCTTTTTGTCCTTTGGTGTTCATATATTCTCATTTTTTTACCTTTTTATCCTTTTTGTCCTTTGATTATTCTTTTAGGACATACCCTCTTTACATTTTTAAATTTTTTAATATGGAAAACATTTGCAGAAAGCAAAGGTATGTACAATATTACAAGGCTTCACCCTAGTCATTCAAAATTATGAATCCTATTGGTATAGGAACCTAACACCTAGCACTGGCCTTAGGTTCCTCATGGAGGTTTTCACCTAATCTCTTTTATCTTTCTTCATTATTTTTCTTTTTTCATATCCTTTTCTCTTTCTTTTTTCTTTTAATTATCAGAGGATGGATGAAATGAGAGCTGTGAAACTCCAAATTATATCCAAATCCTTACTTATTAATTTGGTAAAGTCCTCCTTTTACAAAGTTCTCTTTTACAACTTCAACTAGTAACCGTTAACTAACAATTGAATTCCTTCATTAATTGTTCTTATTTGGACAAATCCATTCTCATGACACTTTTCTGCTAGATAAGGTCCCAATGATCTTTTCATCAATTTTCACTTGAAATCCTTGAAATTGGAGTCATACAACAGGGCCCAATAACCTCTTGGAAGGTCCTTTCCTTGATGTTATTATCCTGAGAAATATTCCTTTATAGTTGGACCACCTTAGTGTGCATGAAAGCCTGCAATTTAACCTCTGCATCCAAACCATTGAGATGGAGAAACTTTTCTTGCTGGGTTGCAGTAATGTCTAAATCCAATTGTTCTTCCATTAATAAGGTGTTTTACTCAAACTAAATGGAAAACATATCCCTCTTGCCATAAACCATCTCAAATGGGGTGAATTTAGAGATGATTTTCGAGGTGGTGTTGTAGGCCCAAGTGGCTTCTACAAACTTAATCCTTTTTGTTGTTGCTAACAAATTTAGTCAGGATGCTCTCCAAAGCCCTGCTTGTGACAACAAACTTCCCATTTTCTTGAGGATGATAGGTAGTGGATATTACATGTTTTATATGATGCTACTCCATGATGCCCTCAATTAGTTTTACAGTAAATTGAGCTCCTTGATCAGTGATCAACTCCCTCGGAAGTCCAAATTTGTAAAATATTTTTTCCCTTAGAAATTATGCCACCATTTTCTTGGTTTATGCCTCTACTTATTTTGCTTCAAACCAGATGAAAGGGGCATTGTTTCAAACCATATTTCTCTTCTCCTTGGAGGATAGGTTAGGAGGGAACCTCACAATAAACAATAAATTTGTTATATTAGCAAACCAAGACAACAGTGAAATGGAAAAAATGTGCTCATCTGAAAGTTGGTCATCTATCATCTCCTCATTTCCTACAAGAATTGTTAGTTTAGACAAACAATCTGCAACCACAATTTCTTTCCCTAGCTTGTCAACAATCGTTAGATCAAATTATTGCAACAATAACAACCATCTAATGATCCTAGCATTTACATCACGTTTATTCACTAAGTATTTAATGGTTGCATGATAAGTATGAATAAAAACTTGGTATCAAATGATATAATTCCTAATGTTCAAAGAGTGCATAAAAAATAGGAGTTATTTTTCAGTAACTCTGTAATTAAGTTCATCTTTGGAGAGGTTCTTATTGAAGAAATATATGACATAAGGCAATTTGTCTTCCACTTGTCCCAAAGATTCTACTAAAACTTTATCTAATGCATCTATGTGTATGTGGAAAGAAAATTCCCAATTGGGACCTCTAAGAATTGGTGCAGTGGTTAGTCTCTCTTTCAGCTCTTCAAATGCCTCAACATTTATAAATCCAACAAAATTTTGAATCTTTGGTCAACAATCCAAACAAAAGTGAACCAAAATTACTAAAGTACTTAATGAATCTTTTGTAATATCCAATTAACTTAATAAAACTTCTAACATCCATTTGTTTTTGAGGGATAAGGACCCTTTTTATGATGGTGACCTTGTTAAGGTAAACTTGGATCCCTTCCTTAGAAAGTAAGTGACATAGGGAAATCCTTGCATTCATCAACAATTCACACTTTTCGAGACTCAATGAAAGATTCATGTCAATGAATTTCTTTAGAACTTTGCTCAAATTGGAAAGATCTTCCTGGAAATTATTTCCATAAGGATGAAGTCATCCACGTAGATTTTAACTGTGTCATGAACAATATAAAAAAGAATGTATTCAAAAATGTCCTATGGAAGGTGGCAAGGGCACTGCATAAGACAAATGGAAGGAATCTATAGGAAAAAGTCCCTCATGGGAATTCAAAGGTGGTCTTCTCTTGATCCTCAAGGCTGATGTAGATTTGGTTATATCAACTAAATATATCAAGGAATGAAAATAATTTCTTCCTTGCAAGGCCATCCAAAACTTGGTCAATGAAAGGAAAAGAAAAATGGCCTTTATTTGTATCCTTGTTGATCTGTCTATAGTCAACACAAATACTCCACTTCCAATTATTTTTGGGTAATATGATAAGAGGGGATACCCACTTGCTATCTAAAATGGGTTAAATGAATCCTAGATCTCCATAGCATGATTAGGATGGGATGTTTCCCCACTATAGACTTGTTGGGAATGCTTGTTGCTCAGGTTCAAATTGGCTTGGGTAGAAATTTGAGGTTACTTAGGTGGGTTACTATGGGGTAGATGTGGTTGAGATGGAGGACAAGGAAACAAGGTAGGATGTTGGGCTACCTGGGGCCTCCATCCTTGTGAAGGGTCACCCCATTGAGGAGGTTGATGTTGGTAATGCTGGAAGGGTGGATTGACAGGCCAAGGAGGATACTAAGGAGTATAAGACCAAGGAGAAGGCATGGATCAAGATGAGTGAGTAAGAGGATACTAAGGCTGGAAGGGTGCATTCTAGTTTGGATTGAAATATAGATAATGTGCACCCTGCATGCCTTGCTAGTATGGCCAAGGGCCTTATGGGATACTTTGATTGATGAAGCAAAGATGCTCCAAGACATTCTCTACCCCTTGGTATACAACCTTCAGACATGGAAGATAGGGACATCTTTCTATTGCATGGTTCTCCTCAGAAACAAAGTATACCTCGATGGCAGTCAGTGGACACTCATTTCTAGGGTGTCTCATTTTGAATCTAGGACATAAGATATATAATTCCCTTTCTGTCTCCACTTGCATCATTTTAATCTGCATAGTATCCATCTGTAAGATAAAAGTCTGCAACATCTCACGTCTCTTAAAGTGTTCTAGCATACTCCTTATCTCATTGATGAGCCTCATCATTGGGTCACTATATGGACCTTAATCCACCTCCTAGATTATTCAAATCAACTATTCTCATAATTTATTACATATTTTGATTGTATTTTTCTTAATGAGATGAGTCAAAGTGAGATATTATGCCTAATGGACTAATATGCATTGATTGCAGGTTTTTGAGAGAAAATCATGGAAATTTCAGCTAATTAAGGGCTGAAACTTGAATGAGACAAGGAAGATATATTTTAGGAGGTAGATCCTCCTCATTTACTCCTAACTTATTTGAATATTCATCCATAAATCACACCAGCTTGGAGTACAAGCAACCAAGTGATGGAGATCAAAAGGCAACAGAGCAAGTTCTAGTTAAAGAGCTAGTTTATCTTGATTTTGGGAGCCAAGCCTCACTATATTTAAGGCATTCATTGGAGAATTCAGTGGTATAAATAAGAAGGCCTAGAGCCTCATTATTTTTCGAATTTTTTCCGTAAAAACACTAGCCAGTTTCGAGTCCAAGACTTGTGGAAGACATTGTTATGTAATTTTATGTTTTAATAATGAGAATGAGCATTCCCTTGATCCAAGATTGAGTTGACTCAAAGGGCTGAAGCTCTTGGGTTAGGGCCCAACCCTAGTAGCAAAGACTACTCTTCTTGTATTTGTATGCTTAGTCAATTTCATAGATTAATGGTTGAATTGTCTTTATAATTATTTCATTACAAGTAGTTGTAGATTTGATTAGTTTACTTTGATTTGTGCTTTACTTTAGAAGTAGCTTAGAAAAGATAAAGGAACATCACAAAGCTATTAGTAGGTGGGTTTGGCCTCACTCCTTCCTTCAGGGATCATGGTTTGAGGAAAGAACCCCTATGCAGCCCCAAAAAGACAAAATTCTAGATTTTCATGGAATTTAGGGTTTTCAGTACTTAGGCCAACATTTGATCAGTTTGCAAGAATAGGATTTAGTTATCATTTCTTCTATCTTCAGTATTACATTAGATCTCATCAAGGTTTCATATTGTTTTTCAAGGTCTCGTCATGCATGAAATAGGCAGCTAGCACATGAAATTCAGTTTTCCTTAGTTAATTGAAATCCTTCTTATTTACATGATTTATGGATAAATGTCAATGGTTGATTCAGTGCAGGAGTTTCAGTAGTACATAGATATTTCATGATAAAAAACCTCATCCCAACTTCATCCATCCATGATCATTCCTTTCTTTCACTAAAACCCTCACAAACTTCATCATTTCACAAGAATACTTCTCCAAGTTTGTTAAGCAAATCCAACCATCTCCCAGCTCTGGTTTTGAGTTTTGAAGTGGTCCTAGGCACTCCCTAGCCTCATTCCATCCACCAATCACCTTCCCTAAGCCTATCATCACCTTCAACATCCATCCTTTTTGTCTCGACTGTATCCTGTAGGAATACAGGGGATCTTGTAGGAATTCAGTACATCATGTAGAACACATTAGGACATTCTATAGGTTGACCTGTAGTGGCCGGTTTTGAGGGTGAATTATGGAAAAATACCCTAGGAAGCTAGAAAATGGCCCCTAATTGTCTCCCAAGCCTTCTAAACATTCACCATCATCCCTAAGACACCTGACACATCACCGAAAGAAGTTAACTTTCACACTTTCTCATGAAAAAGGCCAAGAAGAAAAATGAGTTATTTTATTCATTTACATGCACAACAATAGAATGTTTGATGTTTCAATTTGCATACCTAGGATAGTAGAACTGCATACATGTTAACTTAGAATTATTTTGAAGAAAAGCCTCTTAGCAGTTAGTTAGAAATATGGTATTTTTTAGCATTTGATTTCAGTATTTTTCCTTACTGTAGTAGACAAGATTTCCCTTAGTGTAGATTTCTCTTTTCCTCATTGGTAATAAAGCTTCTTCTGAGTCCATAGAAGTCTAGCTTGAAAAACCTTAGTGGTCTATCACCAACTTAACAATGACAATGTGTAGACCCACCACATTTACTTCTATATACAACACTGTCACCTCCAAGTTTGTATGAACCCTAGGTTGATAAAGTAAAGTTGGTAGCCCCATGAGTTGCAACATTCTTGCTGCAATACTGGTGCTCATCACTTTTTGGTGCCGTTGCTGGGAAGGTGTCTGAGTATTATGTGATACTTCTTTCTTTCTTCCATTTCTTATCTCTGACATTTTGTTATTAGTTTCATTTCTACAAAAGTAATTTAGTTTGCCTTCTTTTCCATTCTGCAAGTGAGATTTCATTCAAGCAGTTAGTTTCCATTCAGTTTGCAATTTCAATTCTAAAATTATTCTCAAAAAAAAAAAAACAAAACAAAATGAAACAAAAGAAAACAAAAAAACAAAACAAAACAAAAAAAACAAACAAACAAAACAAAAACACTTCTTTCATGCCTCGTAGGAATAGGGATAGCTTAGGGAAATTTCTTCCAAATACCCATAGTGCTTCAAACAACCAACCTTCCTTATTCTTCGGTGGTTTTGAATTCGAGGAACCCTTAGGTGAACAAATAGAGATATTTGAAGAGCCTACAGGGGGAGAAGAAGAAGAAAAACCCATTCCAACTGACCCAGTGGCTGAAAATCGAAATGACAAAGGAAATAGAGAAAGAGTTGAGGGTACCTTTCTAATCAGAGAAACTAATGGGGATACCAAGATGAAGAATATAAGCCCCTATGCTCTTCCTCATTTCCATGGCCTAACATTAAAATATCTAGACACTTTCTTGTTTGAGTTTGTTGTCATATGTAGAACCTATGATTACACCAATGATGAGTAGAAGTTGAAACTATTCCCATCCACTCTCAAGGATGCAACTTTCTACTGGTTCATGGGTTTACCTGGGGATATCATCACAACTTGGGCTCAGATGTAACAAGCCTTCAAAAAAAAGTATCGAGACTACTGCAGGTCCAAAGACACTAAAGAAGAAATTTTTAGGATGACCTTAGGGCATGATGAATCCCTAGAGGATTATGAAGAAAGATTCTAGCTTAGCTACAAAAGGGCTAGGTGCACACTTGATCCTGAATCACTAAATCTAGTCCTTCTTAGAGGGGTAAGGGAAGATCTTATGGATACCCTAAACCTGGTAGTAGGAGGGTACATCTACCAACTACCCTTTGAAGATATCAAGACTGTCTTTAGGAACCATTCTAGGGAAGCTAGGAAAAAGGGTAGGGGTAGTCAACCAATGGTAAGTCCATCCTCTTCCAATACATCCATCAAAGGTGAAATTGGAAATATGTTGGAATATTTCAAGAGTGAGATGTTGCAAACCATTTCCCTACATATGGACTCTATGCACATCAAGAGAAAGCAGGAGGAGGCAGAGAGAGCCTTAGCCATTTTTTCCCTAGATGCAAAAGGAGGCACCCTAGGAATGAATGTCCATTGAATCTGATTGAAGTCTACTCGGTCTGTGAAGAAAACCACTCCACAGACAATTGCCCTTCTCTACCTGGACTAAAAGTTGTGTATAAGGGGACTGAAGGGGTGACTAAATAGCTCCGCTACATAAATCAAAGGAGACCTCGTGGGCCTCTTCCATACCAGTAAGGCATGCAAGGGTCGTCCTATGCATATTAAAACCCTAACCAGACCACATGCATTCCCTCTTAGGCCCCCCCTACTCATCCTTCCCAGTATACACTTCCTCCTTGGTCCTTTGCACCTTAGTACCATTCCCAACCAACCAGCTAGTCATTTCAGCCATATGCTCCACCTCAGCTTCAGTGGAATGCACCGCCCTAGGGGTGGAGGCCCCCATAAAATAATTCTTCATAATTATTACCTTCAACACCTACTCAAACACATATTTACACCCTACTCCACCTAAACAACCCCAGATGTCTTCCCAACCAAATTTGAACCCAAACAACAGATAGGAATAACAAGTATACAGTGGAGAGACATCTTATCCTGCTTATGCTGTGGAGATTCATGAAATCAACCTGTGATCTGGGAGAGTACTCCCGAACAACCAACCTATGCCTCCACCTAGGGAGAGTGAGGAAGAAAGAGAGGAAAGCATGCCTAGAGTAAATCATCCACCCTTTCCTGAGAGATTAACCCATCAAGTCCGGCCTACCCCAGAAGAGAATGAACTTCTGGGTGAGTTGAAAAATCTATGTGTCAAAATTCCACTTCTCCAAGCCATAAAGGATGTACATATTTACAACAATTTTATTAAGGAGAAGTTCTTCAAACATCCAAGGAGGCGAAAAAGAGACACCCCTACCATTAATGTCATTGGACAACTATCTGACTTAATGCTAGGGCAGGTAATTTGTTCGAAGTATTTGGACCCTAGAAGCCCTATAGAAGATGTGAAAATCAATGGCACCATTGTCCCACACACTTTTATTGATCTTGGGGCTTCCATTAATGTGATGACTAAGGACACCATGCTTAATCTCAACCTCTAGGGTTCATTGAGAAAGGCCACAATAGTCTTGTAACTTGTAGACTGTTCCACAGTGATCCCTAAGGAGATTTTGGAGGATGTGATGGTCCCCATTGATTCTTGGGAGTACCCTGTAGACTTCCTAGTTCTCCAGCCTAAGGCCAAGCTTACTAGTTACCCTCTCATACTTGGGAGGTCCTGGTTAGCCACTGCCGATGCCTACATCAATTGCAGGGCTAGAAATATGACTATAAAAAATGGGCATATGTCCAAGCAGTTAGTCTTGTACCCTCCTGCTCATCCATCTCTAGAAAATGACTTACCTTTATGGCTAGAAGAGAAGGAAGAAGATGATTTGATTGAACACATACTCCAAAGTCCAACTCCCAGCACATTGTCCATAGACGAAGTAGTAAAGGAAACCAAGAATAACCATCAGATTAACCTATGCTTAACTAATTCAAACCCTACCCATGTCAAAACCATAGAATTCAGTTCTGAGAGAACTTTGAAAATCAACCCATCTATTTTGGTACACCAAGAAGAAAATTTGTGCAACATGCTAAAGGAAAATCTGGATTCCTTTTCTTGGAGTTACCAGGAAATGAAGGGAGTGCACCCCTCAGTGTGTACTCACCACATTTATATCAAAGAAGGTTTTAAACTAGTCCAACGACCCCAAAGGGGAATGAATCTAGCTTTCAAGGATATAGTCAAAGAAGAACTGCAAAATATGCAAGATGTAGGATTCATTTACCCTATCTAGGACAATGAGTGGGTCTCTCCTTTGGTGTTGGTTCCAAAGAAAAATGGGAAGTAGAGGATTTGTGTCAATTATAGAGAGTTAAACAAAGCAACAAAGAAGGAATATTTCCCTCTACCTTTCATTGACCAAGTGCTAGATGGCCTCGCAGAGAATTTTTTTCTCTTTCCTAGATGGATTCAACCGTACAATCAAATCTAGATTATCCCGGAAGACCAGGATAAAACCACTTTCACTTTCCTTGGGGTACTTTCACCTATAGGGTCATTCCTTTTGGCCTATATAATGCCCCTGCCACTTTCCAGAGAGCAGTCCTGAGTATCTTTGCCGAGCTAGTCCACGATGTAGTAGAGTTTTATATGGATGATTTTACACCCTATGGATGTGATTTCCAGGAGGCTCTATCCAACTTAGGTAAGGTGCTAAATGAATGAATTGAAATGAACATGTCCCTTAATATCGAAATGTGAGTTCTTGATGACTGCAAGGACTGTTCTAGGTTATTCAATATCCCAACAAGGTGTTATAGACATTTTTTGGCACTTCAAACCCAATCATAAATGTCCATAAAATAAGGGCTCCTAAGTCCCTAAAAGTGTTGCTTCACTGCCTAAAGGAACAAGGTCAGTTGATTACATCATCTCCCAGAAGTTCTCCACTAAAAACTGCTCATAAATGGTCAAAACTGGACCATACTGAAAACCCAGTGTAGAGGGTGTGATGCATATCACCTTCCCAGTGTACAAGGTGCGACGCATACTGAATGGCTCCTCTGTAGGAGTGTGATGGTTGGGAATGGACAAATGGCAGGGACAAAATGCGAGGTGGAAGATCATGGAATCTTCCAGAAGCTTCCCCTATGACACTTGCCTCTTTGTTTTCAACCAGGGATGAGTAAGAGATCACCATTCTCCAAGTGGAAGTAGGAAGTATCAAAGAGAGGACACTAATCAAGACCCTACAAGATGACTCACCTCCCTACAATCATCTATATATGGATCCCTCATCACAAAGATCTAGAGGCTGGGATCTTGTATCTTGTAGAGAAGTGTTGTTGGTTTTCTAGTGTATATTCATAGTGTTTGGTGATCTAAGTTTTACTTGAGGGGAAGAAGGGCTTTCTAGCTGGAGGATGATGCTGGTTCAGAACATATGGTTGTAATCCTCTTGCTACTTTTCATCTTAATAAAGCTATTCAAGTTGTCCTCCATATTCTTGTATGTTTACTTATATATGTATTTGTATGGTTAACACACATCTGGTCCTGTGTTATTTATGAATCTAGATCTTTGTTCTTCTATAGTAGTATGTTGTTGTGATTCCATAGGTGCACTTGGAAGCTAGGTAGACAAAGAAGAAGCAGCGAAGCTCTATCAAGAAAGAGAGGAATCAAACAAGGAAATCAAGTGCAAGACTAAGGTTGGTCTCCTTGGTTCCACTCTTATCTATTTTCATAAAGGAAAATGAAAGTAGAATTTACTTGTTTGTTTGTAAGATAGCTACCAGTCTTAGTGGGAATAGAAACATCTAAGTGGACACTATTCCCAGTAACAAAATGGCGACTCCACTGGGGAGTGACTAGATTGTTTGTTAAGCCTATCTTTGTTTCTTTATAAACTTACAGACGGAGCTTGAAGCCAAGCCAGCTAGCCTTCGAACTGCATTTGTTATAAAAATGCAAAGTAGATCAATGCTGCTTCAGTCTATCTCTAGGTTTTGTTTATGAATTAAACAATCGATCTACATCAGTCTAATTGCCCTAAGTGGTGGCTCTAGTAACCTCCATAGATCTACCCCTGTGATTTAAAAATACTGAACATCACTTACTCGGCCTAAATCCCTAAACTGAATTGAAAATTGTGAGTAAAAACATGTTTAAATTCTCGCATTGGTACCATCGCACCCTGCCTTTAAGGCAGTCTGTATGCATCGCACTTCCTGAGTGCAGTAGGTGCGCTGCATACTGAATTCACAGTGTGACAAGTGCAATGGTGAGGGAAGGTTAACTTTACCTTCAGACTTTGGTTTTTTCCTCACTGTTTTTAGTCCTATTCAGGTGTTTTGTTGTATGTGGTCAATGTATCTCTGTGAAAAACCCCTTCTCTTACATTATTCTTCCTCCATAGTGCAAAGAACTGTAAGTGTTTTTATGTATTGTGTGCCATTTTCAGTTCTCTTTTGCAAAAAAATAGCATAGTCGAACTGTCGTTTCTTGATCTGAAAGTGTCGCAACTATCGTTTTCAGTTTTAGAAGACAAACCCATTGTTCTTGATAGTCGATTATATAGTTACTACTGCATATGATTTGAATTAGTAGTTTTTTGAAGTGTCAAAAAGCAATTTTCATTTCGAAATCGCAAAGTGTCACTCTTACCTTCACTTCATTTTGAAAGCAAATTTGTTGAGTATTGTCACTTTGAAAAATAATTCAGATTTGCACATAACTTTCTTATTATCATTCATACGTTAAGAAGGCTGAAAACAAATACATGCATGTGCATTTGCATTTAGACTGCTTGGTTTGATTTAGGACAGTGCATTTAGCGTGTGCTATGTGATCTTTGCTGAAAGATTCTTAACTTTCTCTCCTTAGTAGCTAGGATTTTCATTGCCAAAAGAAGATTAAACGTTCGTTTATCATCTTAGACTACATTTTAGGAATTGTATACACATCACGCAGTGAACCTGAAAGGAAAATTTTTAAGCAATATCAACTTCAAATAAATTTAATGAATCTAACAATGCTTTGGAACCTAATGCACAACATCTAGAGGTCTAGGCTAGAAACATATTCCAACGTTGTAAAACCTGGTAACTATTGTTTTCATTGTTGGTTGGGTGATTCCTCCACTCTAAGATGGAAAGTGCCAATACAGACTTGTGCTCCCACATACTGTCCAATATATTTTGGGAGACCACAATAGGCTGCATCCTTTATCCTTAAGAAGTCGTGTCTACTGCCCTATCGATCGCAATGCACTAAACACAACATTTGGGAAGATTGACTACCGTACCATAAAAAGTATTCTAAAGTTTTGCGATTGGTTTGGTAATCCCCTCTACCTAGATCTCCAAAGAAGTCCATTTTTCTCCTTTTCAGACTCCTTAAAGGAAAAGGTCCTCTGAGCACTTGTCACTTCAGGCTCAATAAAAATCGAAGGCGACTAGAGTCATCTTTTGTTTTTTCTCAACTCCTTAAAATTGAAAAAACAAGTTGTGTCAAAGTGTCTAAAAATTATTTTAATAGGAATAACATCACAAATTCACTCATTAGTCTTTAGGTTGAGAAAATGGAGTCTATCAACCAAGGATTTCCCCTTGGAGGAAATCCTAGTCCCTTCTCCTCTTGGGGAGATGTTGGTGCACCCCATATGGCCACATTGTCACTTCCAGGGTTGACAATTGGTTTAACTGTCTGGCTATTCTCTACCTCTGTCATTCAGAATCCTGTAATTCCTGAACACTCAAGTCAGCAACTAGATGACGCTAGAGTTTCCTCCCAACCTTCTACTTCATTTGATTCTCCCTCTCCTCCTTCCTCTTCGCTTGATAAAGCCGATAAAGCTAAAAATCAAGTAACTGAGAAGAAGAAGAAGCAGAAAGAGAAAAAGGAAAAGAAGAAAAAGGAACCAAAATCAAAAGGGGGCAACCAATCTTCATCTAGCGAAAATCCTCACACTGCATTGTCTAAACCTAAATCTCCTTGTGTCATTTTCAATGGAGACCACTATCACTGAGATTGTCCCTGCATCCCTTGGATCTTAAGGGATTGGTCTCCTCATTTGCACAATCTGGTGTCATCAACCTCTGATGATCATGTTGAATGCACACCATCAACCAGTGAAAGTGAAGCACCTTGACAGAAAAAGAATCCCAGATTTCCTTGTAAATTGTGTGAAGGTAATCACGCCATCCACCGTTGTCCCTTCCTTAACGAAGCCAAAAGAGTTTTGGATGACCATCCTGCTTCACTGCTACGACTTCCTCCTGGATATAAAAAACTCTTACCAAGTCCTTCACTGGTTCAAAATCCAGCTGGCCCATCATTGTGGTCAGCCGAAGCATCTATCATTGAAAATGAACCCTCTAAATCCATACCAAATGAAAGTCAAAAGGTCGAGACAGTAGTTGACCCAGTCTTGCCTTCAGAGTGTTCATCTTCGAATGATATCGTCACTGAAGAGAAAGAGAATGACACCATTCAAATTCTTTTCATAAAAACAGACTTCGATAAACTTGGGGGTAGTCCACCCGTTCCTTTATCATAGGAAGGAAGTTCATCAGAGTCATATCCGGCCGTCTATTTGGTCCCACCACCAAGCAACCTAGTTGTTTCCTTTGACTAGAACATACTAGGCAGACCCCGTTTACCAGCTAGTGTACCATTCAGAATCATTGTACAAGCTTATAGAATGTTCATGGCTGGTACCATCATCGATGAAGGGGCTTCTGTGAGTATCCTTTCCTCAACTGCTTGGAAAGCGCTTAGTTCACCATCGCTTTTGCCTGAAATGAGAAATCTGATAGGCTTCGACAAAGGAACCAGTCAACCTTTAGGGATCCTTCCAAATGTGCCCATTACTTTGAGAAGGAAAACCATTCACATGAAAGTGATGGTAGTTCAAGGACCCTTGGATTATAATCTACTCCTTGGACACGACTATATTTATTGCATGGGAGCCATTGTTTCCTCACTCTTTAGAGTAATGTGTTTTCCGCACGTAGGCAGAATGGTCAAGCTCATAGACCAAATGTCATTCCCCAGTTCACACATCGTAAATAGTCAAATGCCATCCCTAAATGGTCTTTTAACACAAGGAATGTCTCATCGATCTCCATTCCATCCACCTGATGAGCACAAGTGATTCAGGAGGATGTGACTAAAACCTAGGGTGCATGCACCCTAGTCTGTTTCGGCAGGAAAACCTTGGGTATAGAGTAGGTTTCCATGGGGGATATATGACTAGTTTGACACACCCGTCCTCATAGGAAAATGGGATTAGGCTAGAACAAGATACCTTCGTTAAGGTTATGCTGAGTGGCATGCGTCTACACCACTCCCCTTTGTCTATTTTGGTAGACATCACCAAGGACGCATTCGGTCCGCTACACGGGGAACTTTCATGGTAACTTGGAAATTTTTCACTATACCTTGGGGCATGCAAACCTTTCCGCATGTAAGCGAAGAGTGACTATTTATTTTTTAAATTTGTAGGACCTTTAACCCTTTAAACCCGTAAGGCTAGTTGTTTCCTAGCTTGCATAAAGAAAGGATCTGGGGTAAAGCTTTAAAAGATGCAAGCCCCTTCAAAATAGCATCTTGAATGAGACATCCTTATTATACGACTAGCGAGCAGTGTTACCGTTGGGTTCAAGGTCGTTAAAAGATAAACCCCCCAAGTAGTTTTTGCACATAGTTCAAGCTCATTAAAAAATAAACATAAGTCATGAGCAAATGTTTCCCCCAGCGTTTAAGCTCATTAAAAAATAACCGGTAAATAACCATTGTGAATGCCTTATCGCCATCTTTTGAGCCTTGGTTGCGTTCTCATCATCACCTCCACTCTGTTTTTAGCCGATCATTCACCCCCATATGATTGTTTACCCCTTCGAGGAACATCTGCGAAGAGTGATTCTATTAGCCATCCTTGTCACACTGCCATGATTGGAGAATTCAAAATCTTACCTGGAATCAGCTGCTACTTGAAACCATCACTCGTTCCTAAAAAACGAGTCTCCTTTAAGCTCTTTTCAACTGACTAGTAAAATATGAAAATATTGCCAAGCGATTGGCCTCTCTAGCTCATTAAAGTCATTGGAAGTGCTATCCCTCCTCTAAATTTTAATCTTTTTGGACCTGAGGGATTATTACATAAAAAAATCGAGCACTTGTCTTGTTTGGCTCGTTAAAACTATTGAAAATTCATCCCTTTTGTATTATTTTACGCTTTTTTGGACTTAAGGGATTACGTGATGAAAAATAATTGTTGGAGTCTCCTTTCTGTTCCTTTCAGACTCTCTAAAATTGAAAAAGATCAAGTTATCTTTGTCGTTAAACTCGTTAAAACCGAATAGGGACAAACTCGTCCAAATGGACGAGAACGAGTTTCACTGTCGCTAGGCTCGCTAAAATATAGCGACAGGTTTTCCCAAAGGGCAGATTATAGAACAAGCATATGTTATCCTCCTCAAGCTTGACAAAAATAAAGAGGTACTGGTCAGCAATGACTAGGGAAAATTGGGAAGAAAACTTGTAAAAGCTTTATTGGTAGCAAGTCGCTCTTGAACATTACACTTTCCTTCCGCATCCAAGCCGGGTTGGGTTGTTCCGTTCACTGGTCATCACCATTGGTCCATCACACCATCCATCTTTGGGGTTAACGCTACCAATCCATCGTCAGTGTCGCTGATATGTTCAAGAGAAGTCATTCAAACAATTTGCCTGTGTCTCACCCACTGCAATACATTCATGCTCAATTCCTTCATGACCGCCACCCTGAACCCTGTATCGTCAGATTATTTTCACCTCCAAAATCATTTGCTTCATTCCATGTCATTGATGTGGGATTCATTAAGGCCCTCCTGTGACAGGTCATTTCTTGTCGACATCAACGCATTATCCAAGAAGTTGACTTAGGAACAACCCTTGCAGTACTTTGAAGCTTGCATGCCTCAATGGCAAGTTTCTCACTTTCGGCGACAGGTTTACATCAATGGCCTTAGACCAAGAGATTTTACGTGGTGTTTCACACAAAGTCCTTTTTCACACCACGTGAATTGTACTGTAGTACCTTGAGGGTCATTGTCATTATTGGTGATTCCTCTCATGCCTGTTAACAACTTACATCATTGGCTGGTAATTAGCGATGTCTTTCCATGTTCGACTCCAAAACATTTTTCACATGGATCGACTTGTACTCCGAGTGAAGATTGAACGCATTTTGAAGACCCTGAATCTAATTTCACCCATCTGGGCTACGATATATTCAGGAATATAAAGACATCAAGTGTACATCATTGCCAAACAGATGATCATCCAAATCAAAGGATGATGAGTCCAAATCATCAGTCTCCCACACAGACAATTGTCTGTCATATGTACATGAAAATGAATTTATAACGCTGAGCATGGGAATGCCTACCTCACCTAGATCATGAAAAAATGTTTTCAAAATAATGTATTATATTGTATCTTATTACAGGTCACCTCCCAACTCGAAAAAGCTTTGGATCCTCATAGTAAAGCATTTCACCCGACATCAAAAAGATTAATGACCTCATGCTTTAGGGGAAACTGTTATAGAAATTTTTGGGCACTTCAACCCCAATCATAAATGTCCATAAATTGAGGGCTCCTAAGTCCCTAAAAGTGTTTCTTCATTGCCTAAAGGAACAAGGTCAGCTGATTACATCAACTCCCAGAAGCTCTCCACTAAAAACTGCTCATAAATGGTCAAAACTGGACCATACTAAAAACCCAGTGCAGAGGGTATGATGCATATCACCTTCCTAGTGTACAAGGTGTGATGCATATTGAATGGCTCCTCTGTAGGGTGCGATGGTAGTGAATGGACAAATGGAAGGGACAAAATGCAAGGTGGAAGATCATGGAATCTTCCAGAAGCTTCCCCTATGACACTTGCCTCTCTATTTTCGACCAGGGATGAGTAGAGATCACCATTCTCCAAGTGGAAGCAAGAGAACTTTCTAGAGGGAGACACTCAATCAAACCCAGAAGATGACTTACCTCCCTACAATCATCTATATATGGATCCCTCATCACAAGATCCAGACGGGAATCTTGTATCTTGTAGAGAAGTGTTGTTGGTTTTCTGGTGTAACTTCATAGTGTTGGGTGATCTAAGCTTTACTTGAGGTGAAGAAGGGCTTTCTTGCTAGAGGATGATGCTAGGTCAAAACATATGGTTGTAATCCTCCTGCTTTTCTTGATATTAATAAAGCTATTCAAGTTTTCCTCCATATTCTTGTATGTTTACTTATATATGCATTTTTATGGTTAACACACATCTGGTCATGTGTTATTTATGAATATAGATCTTTGTTCTTCGATAGTAGTATGTTGTTGTGATTCCACAGGTGCTCTTTGAAGCTAGGCAGACGAAGAAGAAGCGACGAAGCTCTATCAGGAGAGAGAGGAATCAAACAAGGAAATCAAGCGCAAGACTAAGGTTGGTCTCCTTGGTTCCACTCTTATCTATTTTCATAAAGGAAAATGAAACTAGACTTTACTTGTTTGTTTCTAAGATAGCTACTAGTCTTAGTGAGAATAGCAGCATCCGAGTGGACGCTATTCCCGGAACACAAGGACTGTAGGTTGACCCAAAAAAAAGAGCCATCATCCAAAGGGTTCCACCTCTGCAAAAACAAAGAGATGTCAGAAGTTTTCTAGGTTTAGCTGGATACTATTAGAGGCTTATAAAAGACTTCAAGAAGTTAACTTCTCCTTTATTTTGGTTGTTGGCCAAAGAATTTGAATTTGTATGGTCAAAAAGTTGTCAAGAGGCCTTGGACACCCTGAAGGACAAGTTGACCACTACACCTATTCTTTGAGGACCAAATTGGGCGATTCCTTTTCATATACATGTTGATGCCTCACACAAATCCATAGGAGTAGCTCTAGGCCAGATAGATGAGAAGTTACCTTATGCCATTTACTTTATCAGTAAGAATTTTTCAAAGGCCAAACTGAAATACACAGTGACCGAAAAAGATCTCCTAGCTGTTGTGCATTCATTAAACAAATTTAGGAATTACATTACAGGTTACCAAACCTTTATACATATTGACCATGCTGCAACTAAATATTTGATGAATAAACCTGAAGTGAATGCTCAAATTATTAGATGGTTAATTTTACTACAACAATTTGATCTAACTATTGTTGATAAGCCTAGTAAGGAGAATGTTGTTGTAGACTTTTTATCCAGATTAACTTTGCCTGTAGGGGAGGAAGGAATGGTTGATGATCAGTTACCGAATGAGCACTTACTCGTCATTTTAGTTCTCTCTCCATGGTTTTCTGACATAGAAAACTATTTGTTTTCTGCACAATTCCTACCGAATTTGTCCTCCAAAAAGAAGAGCAACATTGTGAGGAAAAGTGCCCAATTCACTTGGATTGGGGGAAACCTCTTCAAACTAGGCTTGGATAAAATTCTGGGAAGATGTGTTAGGGAGGAGGAAGTCTTTGACATCCTTCTAACTTGTCATGATGGGCCTTGAGGAGGTCACTTTACAACCAAAAGGACAACATTCAAGGTGTTACAAGTTGGTTATTATTGGCCCACTCTTCATCAGGATGTGAGAAGATATACTAGTCAGTGTGATTTGGTGCCAAAGGATGGGAAAGCCTACTCCAAGGGATGAAATTCCTCTCCAACCTCAAGTGACTTTTGAGCCATTTGAAAAGTGGGGCATGGATTTCATTGGACCTATTGACCCTCCATCCAAGAAAAAATAGTACATCATTGTGTACATTAACTATTTGACCAAGTGGGCCGAAACCAAGGCAATCAAGGGAGCAATAGAGGAGAAAGTGGTTGAGTTGTTAAGGGAAAATGTATTTTATATGTTTGGGTACCCTAGAGAACTGGTCATTGATCAAGGCAGCTAGTTTACATCTAACATGATTGAAGACTTGCTAAGCCAACATAAGATCAAGCATAGAAAATCCACTCCCTATCACCCATAAGCCAATGGGCAAGTAGAGGTGGCCAATAGAGCGTTGGAGGGCATTCTGACCAAAGTGGTTGGAAGCAACATAAAATATTGGCAGATAGATTAGTTGAGGCAACTTGGGTCTACAATACCACCTAGAAGACCACCATTGGATTCACACCCTATGAGTTGGTATATGGGAAAAAGGCCTTGTTGTCCATTGAATTTGAGTACAATACATTAAGGATGGAAGCCCAACTAGATCTAGATCTCAGTAGTGCACAAAAAGAAAGATTGCTCTAGATGAATGGGTTAGATGAGTTTAGAATGCAGGCCCTCCTACACACAGAGGTGACTCAAATTTAGAGGAATATATGACATGAAAATAACATCAAGGACAAACAATTTTAAGAAGGTGATTGGGCTTTGTTATGTGATTCTAGATACAAAGATTTTAAGGGGGAAGTTAAGGACTAGATGGTTAGGGCCTTATCTCATAGAGAAATGTCATGATAATGGTTCAGTGCAGATTAGAACCATTGATGCAGAGGCCATTCCTTTACTTGTTAATGGGCATAGATTGAAGGTTTACAATAAGTCATTGTCAAATCAAGAATTCATTGATGGAATTAGCAAGGCAATGATGGTGGTGGAGCATGTCTCAGCTTCTACCTTCACTGAAAAAGAAAAAAGAAAAAAAAGAAAAAGAAAAAAGAGAAAAGATAAGGAGACTCAAGTGAAAACCTCTTGTGAGGTGCCCAAGGCAAGCAGCTAGGATGAAAACCTCTTGGAGGTAGACTAGTTGCTTTCAAAAAAAACAAAAACTATATATATATATATTATAATTTATATTATATATATTTATATTATTATTATATTTATATAAGAGATAAGGAAATTTTGAAAATATTGTTTGCGGGTCAGCAGGAGAGGGATCAAAGCAACAAGACAGGATCAAAGGGGACCTATCCAGTTCATGTTTTTTTTTCTCAATTCATTATCCTTCATCATTCCATCATTCCATACAGTTTTCTACTCATTTAGCTCAGTTTTCGAGGGTTCTTTGTCTTCTACAATATTCCCTATAAACCTACAGGATTCCCTGAAAGCCTACAGAATGATCTTGTAGGAATTACAGTGGCTTGGGAATCCTAAAGGAAGTAACCATAGATCAAGGGGATGACCTACCCATGTAAAAAAAAAAAAAATCTGCTTCACCATTTCATCACCATACCTCTCTCCACCATGATCACCCCTGCATTCATCCAAAAAAAAAAAATCAGTTTCAAAAATTATAGTTTTCAAAAAAATGGAGAAAGGAGGATGAAAACAAAGAACAAGGGGACAGCACCCGAAGGCTAGTTTCCTCATTCACAAATCCCTAGGCCCCTTCTCTACCCATGCCAACCATCCTCTTGCTCCAAAAGTGGAAAATGATTAAAAATTTTTGATGGAGAAGTAGCTATAGGATATCCCGTAGGAAATCCTATAGAAAACTATCCCACAAAAAAAAAAAAATCACAGGTTGCAGTCAGCTTCAAGCATGGAGATCTAGAGGTCAAAGAAGCTCCTCCAAAGCTTAGCTGTAGTGTCAAGATGATCAGCATCAACACCCAATACCTGCACATCAAAGAAAAAAATAAGATGAAAATACAAAAAGAGAGAGGAGAAAAACACATGCAGCTAGTACACAGGAAGGACTTCATTCTTCAACAAACAACATCAAGGAATCATTACCACAGGTAAGTATCTCACTTCCACTCTCACATTACCATAATATGATCAAACATGTAAAAGTTGTGAAAGAGTTGGTTTATAAGCGAAAGGTGTCCAGTTAACTTGGCCACCTTCGCTTAGTCAATGAGGAGAAGAAAATTAGTCCTTACACACGTGGCATCAATCAAGTCAAGGAAAAGGAGAGATGAGGTCAAAATTGGTTAAGCTATGGATGCTAAAGTGGGATTTGATTACGAGGTGAGGGGAAGATGATAGGGTAGTGGGACCAATGGTCCAAAAATAGATATTTGTACCTCGGCTTCCAGCACACCACCCCACTCAAATCACCCATATGAGGAAATAAACATTGATCCCCATGCATATTCGCATTCTTGAGGCTACACACTAGAAAAGTCACTCTTGTCCCTCAAGCAGTCTACAAGAAAGGAATAATTCATTTTTTCCTTGCACAGGAGCATCTATAGGATCCTACAGGAAATCCTACAGGATCCTATAGGATACAGAACAACACCTACAGGATTGGTGGTGAGCAGCTCTACAAGGGAAAAACAGAGGTTGGCTTCATCAAATAGTGATAAGGAGGTAGGCTCTATACTTTACCACAATTTCCAAGTGAAAAGAATACATAAAATGCTTCTATTATGTTGAAAACAATTGCAGTCTACGGGAATTATATACATAGAATTTTCATTTAAAATTCCTCATTCATTAAATTTGGTATCAGAAATATACAACCCTCCATCCATCAGAGAAAATGACAAGGGAATTTAATAAGAGGGAACCCATCAACACAGTGAGGATTCATCAATACCCTCATGTACTAGAGATATTCACAAGGCACAATTGGATCGATTTCTTTGAGAAATTGAGGGGATATGATGATGAAGTAGCTAGAGAATTTTCTCTCTTCCTCATTCCACTAACTAGGACCCATGCCAATGTTGTGGTGAAAGGCCTCTCTATAGAACTGACCCTTGAAATCATAGGCAGAATCACTATCCTTCCTTTACGGATGCCTTGAAGAAAGGAGGATAAGGGAAATAACCAAATTGCAAAGAAGAAATTCTTTTTAGAAGGAGAGGAGGCCATGGAAGACAATAATGGAGTCATAAGAGCAAGCCTACCATATCCTTGGAATGAAATTAGCTACCACCTTATAAATATATATCATGTGAAGGTTGGTATAGTGTGGTATATCAATACCATTTTAGGCTTCTCCAAGAATTGAGGTTTGGAGCAGACACACCTTCTCAAAACATACTCATCATACCCTACTTCCTTCTTCAATCAGTGATATATATGAGCGTTAAGGCGTAGGAAGGAAACCATCAATAGCTAGCCCATCATGGGTTAATTAGACTTATAGTAGAAGATGCCCTCCAAAACCTTAGACTCCCTATCACATGGGAAACTTTCAGAGACATGCAGATAGAGGAAGGCATAAAAGACCTTTAGTATGACAAAATCCCCACTTCCAGTGAAAGGGATGAAGAAGAAATAGAGAAGGATGAAGAAGGAATAGAGAGGGACGAAGAGGAAATAGATGAGGAAGAATAGAAAGAAAAGGAAAAAGAAAGTGGTGAAGAGACAAAAGAAGATGCAAAGGAGGAAACTGATGAATGGAGTGAGAAACTAGTGGGAGAAGAAGAGGAGTAAGATAAGAGTGAAAAGGGAAATGGGAAAGGGGAGGAATCACCAAGGGTATCCCCAGAACCCACTGAGAAAGAGGCAATAGCTGCCCTCACTCTCCCAAGTCTCCCAAGTCTCTTAAAGTCTCCTATCACTTATGTTAGGAGTTCTGTCACTAGATCTGCCTCATCCAAAGCAAAAGGCCTCCTACGAGATGCATGGAAGGACCTACAGGAAACTTTGCTAAACCTACATGAAACTCAGAAATTGGACAAAGAAGGGAGTATGCAGCAAGAAACAAAAAAGGAGGATCCAGAGGTGAGGGAACCTAGTCTTCAACCTAACCTTGACTCCTACTACATGTTCACTGAAGGGGGTTAGGGTCATTCCGCAGAAATTTTCCATCCCATTATTCTTTGAGCTCGAGAAAGAAAGTGCAAGAACACATAGATGGATGCAAATTGCCAAATCCAAAGGAGTGGAGGACATAGGTCACATGGAGGAGAAAGTAAAGGATATGGGTAGAGAACTGAGTAGCTTGAGGGACAGAGAGGCTGTTGAAAATAATACTGAGGGGGGGGGGGGTGAATCAGTATTATCAAGTCAATTATTTCCTTTTTTAAACCCAGATCATATACGCTACTTCAGTTAGTGAAAACCGTGTATATACCCAACTACAAATAAGGAAACCTGCATATACCATGCAAACTTATAATTTAATTTATCTTATAGATGTTGATCATTAATCTATGTATCAGAATCAGATAAACAGTAACCAGAAATAGTGAAATAGAGAAGAAGGCAATCAGACACAAGAACACAAGATATAAGGTGGAAACCCAATGTGGGTGAAAACCACCTGCTGCAATTTGTCTCTATCTTCCTTTATTTAGAAACTTCTTTTTACAATGTTTCTATACTCGTGTAGTCCTTTACCAGTACGCAGGTTGCTACTTCCAGAGAGATACAACCCTCTCTCGTTCTCTAGCTTTTCTTGGAAGGGAGCTACAACCCCCTTAGCTCTTGTACTAGCTGGGATACTAGTAGGCAGGATACTACCTTCAGAAGGCTACAACCTTCTCTTTGCTTCCAGGGACCACGTTTCATAAATTTTCAAACTAGATCCATGAACATCAATCAATCATCAAGAATTTTTGTATCAAACAATCTCCTTTTCACCAATTAACACAGAATTAAATAGACACTTCTCTGACAACTGTACCCAAAACACAATAACAATAACCACACACCAAATTCTGAACCCAGAACATTGCAGCAATAAATAGAAGCAACTAGAACAAAATTTAAGAGACGTACGCTACTTTAATAACCAGAAACCTGCATGCATACGCTTCTGTGTTTGGACCAACCTGGGTATACGGTGTTTTTAGTCATAGAACGAGCGAGTATACACGCCTTCGATTCACTGAACCTGCGTATAGATCTAAAAGGATAATTCACTCTTCCAATCATTTAGACATTGTTAACCCAGATTACCAGATTTATAGATCAAGCATGCGCCACATATAACTGATCAAAATCATTCAAGGATACTATTATTCAAGCCTTAAGATTTTGACCCTTCAATAGAACTTATCATTCTCATTGCGCTCAGGTTGCTCCTTCATTCAGATCCAGATCTGCACCATAATCCAATCCCCAGTATTCCAGATCTAGCACTTTATCAGATATTCAATTCATTCAGATTATATTTTTCCAAATGATCTCCTTCCTCTTTTATAGTCTTAGGCCTTTCACAATACCACAGTCCTAAACCATAACAAGTCAATACCATGGACTCAATACTTGGGATCAACACTTCTAATGAGATACCATGGCCCAAAAAACATAGGTCCAAATACCAAGGACTAAATACCACGGACCAAAAATAAGTTCTCCCACATGTACGTGCTTTTTCTTGCGTGAAAGTGCGTGTATATGCATACACGACTTCGGAATGTCTAACCAGTGTGTATACGCGGCTTCGTCAAGGTGAACCTGTGTATATATCTTTTTCTTCTTTCTAAGTGCCTAAATTGTGATCTGTCACCAGAGTGAGTTACCATCAAGGACAACACCTGTGCCATAGTGCCAAACCTGTTCCATAATGCCAACAATCTCCCCCTTTGGTCTTGATGGCAACCCCAATATCCTTAAAGTCATTCTCCCCCTTTTTCATCAATCACAAAGGGTTGTACTCCCCCTGAGTACATGCTGAAATCTATGCTCTGCTGTGCTGACCAAACTCCCCCCGACTTGTAGGCAAGATCTACAAAAAGATGTTCTTCAAGAAGAACCATGACTTATACATCATAAAAGACCTTCCTATCACCAACAGACTCTATACATACATCCATCACCCAACCAAGTGGGGATACACCAGAAATAGCAAGACTTATGAAAGTCACTAATAACTGATATCAGCAGCATCTGTCAATCACTCTACAGATCAGCAACCATGCTTTCCTTCTGTTCTCCTTTTGTAGCTGATCCACTTGAACCCAAAACAACTTGTGTACTCGAACCAAAAGCTTCTAATGTAATGCCAACAATGCATTATCAGAAATTTATCTACTCCCCCTGAACCTGTGCCAGATGGTCTCTGACAGACCCATATCATACTCTCTTCAACCAGAGTCTGTTGCCATTGATTTCCTTCAAACCATCATATACGCGACTATATCTACATAAACCGGCGTATGTATGTGGATCCTCCTCATGCAACTCGTGTACAACCATATTTGTCTGAAACAAATAGGTTTCAACAGCAAGATGATGCATCAACTACCCGCAGCTTTTGTCTGAGGTATTCAAATGTCTCCCTGGGTAGTGGTTTGGTGAAAATATCAGCAAGTTGTTCCTTGGAGGGAACATATTCCAATTTGACCTTTTGTTCTAGCACTTGTTCCCAGAGAAAATGATACTTGATCGGTATGTGCTTGGTCTTTGAACACATGACTGGGCTCTTTGAAATGATGATTGCATTTGTATTATCACATAAGATGGAGATAGGTGGAGTGCAAGTGATTTGAAAATCCTGCAAAGTTTTCATCATCCAAAGGAGCTATGTGCAACAAGATGCAGCAGCCACATATTCTGCTTCAGCTATAGATAAAGTAATTGAACTTTGTTTCTTGCTGAACCAAGATACTAATTTGGAACCCATCAAGAATGTACCAACACTAGTGCTTTCCTGTCATCCATGCTTACAACCCAATCTGCATCTGTATAAGCTTGAAGAGTGAGATCTGTATCTCTAGGATACCATAGGCCATAGTTTTCAGCTCCTTGAAGATACTTGAAAATTCCCTTTATTGCCTGAAGATGAGTTTCCTTTGGATTTGCATGAAATCTTCCAACCATTCCCACTGCATGCATGATGTCTAGTCGGGTACCTGTTAGATAGAGAAGACTTCCAATCATGGATCTATAAGTTGGTTGATGCGCTGCTGCTGATTCATCATTTGCACTAAGGCTGCATCCTGTAACCAGAGGGGTACATACTGGTTTCAAATCTTCCATGCCATACTTCTTCAAGATCTGCTTGAGGTACTTGGTTTGAGATAAAAAGATACTGCCTTCATTTTGTTGGATTTGTAATCCAAGAAAATATGTCAGTTCTCCAAGCAAGGACATTTCGAATTCTTTCTGCATTACCAAGGCAAAGTTCTGACTCATAGCTTCTTCATTGTTGCCAAAGATGATATCATCAACATACACAACAAGTATTAGCAATTTGTTATTTTCAATTTTTATATAAAGATTGCTATCTGCTAATCCTTTTAAGAAACCTTGTTGATGAAGATATTTGTCCAAATGATAATACCAAGCCCTTGGACCTTGTTTAAGACCATAGAGATCCTTCCTAAGTCTACATACAAGTTTTGGATCATTTCAAAGGATGAATCCATCTGGTTGCTCAATATACACTTCTTCTTCTAAGTCTCCATTCAGAAAAGCTGATTTCACGTCCATTTGAAATACTTTGAACTTCTGAAAGCTTGAGAGAGCAAGGAACATTCGGATGGCCTCAAGTCCAGCAACGAGAGCAAAAGTTTCTTCAAAATCTATTCCTTCTTGTTGAGCATACCCTTTACAAACAAGTTTGGCCTTGTTTCTAATAACTTCCCCATTTTCATTCAACTTGTTTTTGAATATCCATTTTGTCCCTATGACATTCTTATCTTTTGGTCTAGGGACTAACTCCCAAGTGTTATACTTTTCAATCTGCTCAAGTTCTTCATCCATTGCTTTGACCCAAAATTCATATTTGCATGCTTCTTTTATATTTTGTGGTTCAGTGGAGGAGAGCAATGCCAAATAGCTTGAAGCTTTTGCAATTGTTCTTCTTGTTTGTATACCTGCCTCTTTCTACCCCAAAATTTGAGATTCTAGATGATTCTTCTGAACGTA